>PVIJ01010053.1:28594-62883 GCA_004024925.1 Scalopus aquaticus | reverse complement strand
AGCAGTCTGGTTTGAAGAAAAGAGGTGTGTGTTAGCTTTTATGACACAAACAAAATCAATATTGTGATATTGTTAATCAATTTCCAACAAATAATAAAGTATATGTTAAAAAATACAACAAATTTAACTTAGCAGTTAGTCTATGTGCTTCTCAAAGTTGTCAAATATTTTATTATAAGGAATTCTTTATTCTGACATAAATTTGAATAGCCCCATAGTGGTGATATGGTGATATGGTTTAGTAACTATGGAATGAGAAGATACTTTTGATATTAGATCTGATAATTGATTATATATAAATATAGTAGAAAAATCAGGGAATTTATAACAAATTTGAGGATATGTGAATTTGAGGGGTGTAGATTCAGGTGGATGCTAATTGATTGGAATTTGGGAAAAGCAGGTATTAGACTCCAATATCCAGGGTGAACTTAGCAGAGCCATAGCTTTCCACTGATCAATTTTGAATGGACCTATGGGGGAAAGATACTCTAGGAGATTTGAAGGTTTCGAGGAAGAAGTATTATAGGTTCTTGAAATTTCATTTAAAAAGTTTAGTGGTGCAGAAGAGCTAAAAAGACACTTCTCCAAAGAAGAAAAGCAAATGGCCAACAGCTATATGAAAAAAAGTTCAATATCACTTATAATCAGGGAAATGCAAATCAAAACCACAATGAGGTACCACCTCACACCAGTGAGAATGGCACACATTAAAAAAACAGGCAACAACAAATGCTGGCGAGGATGTGGAGAAAAAGGAACTCTCCTATACTGTTGGTGGGAATGCAAACTGGTCCAACCACTATGGAAAGCTGTATGGCGTTTCCTCAAACTGATAAAAGTGGAGCTTCCATATGACCCAGCAATACCACTTTTGGGAATCTACCCAAAGGACATAAAAACACTAATCCAAAAAGATGCATGCACCCATATGTTTATTGCAGCACTATTTACAATAGTGAAGGTATGGAAACATCCCAGATGCCCCAAAATAGATGACTGTATAAAGAAGATGTGGTACATATACACAATGGAATACTATTCAGCACTCAAAAAAGATAAACACGTGCAATTCTCAGCAACATGGATGGAACTAGAAGGGATCATGCTCAGCGAAATAAGCCAAACGGAAAAAGAAAAACAACGAATGGTCTCACTTATAACAGGAATATAGGGGAACCAAATACAAGAGCGGAAATCAGCAAGAGAGGGGGGAGGATTGGGGCTCAGAATAGGGGAGAGTGGAGCACAGGGGACTGTGGTGACAGTTCATGGGTGAATTGGTGGTGGGAAACCTACAGGGAATACACAGTAATGTAAAAAGACGTAAATAAAAATAACAATTAAAAAAATAAAACCATAAACATAATAAATAAATAAGTAAGTAAGTAAATAAATAAATAAATAAATAAATAAATAAATAAATAAAAGTTTAGCAGTGGCCATAAGATGATGAATAAATTGGGGAGTACATGGATCTGTTTGTGACATGAGTCATCTGAGGAAAAAAAAAATGACTATAAACTCCTGATCCATCTTCTTTTTCATTTCCCTGACTGAGTCAGAATTAGTTACCTTTAATTCTTAAATTGTTTTTGATTTCTAAGAGGTGATTATTTTGCCTGATCACCCACCAAGCAGGAAACCTCTAAGTTATTCCTATGTGAATGCTCTGTCTTCTGAACCACCTACATTCAAGGCTGGTGATTTTACCCTTTAACTCTTTCTGTGCTCCAGCCAGTCCTTTTCTTTACCCTGATATTGCTTGAACTCAGGCTCTTCTCTTTCTCTCTCACCCATACTATTTTAGAATTTAACTGACTTGTTTCTAGTTTTTAAAAAAATTTTTTTTTACTCCATCCCATTTATCTTCACCATGTCAAAATGAAGTCTCAAAATAAAAACTGCCCACATATTTTATTGTTTAAAAGATCATATACCTCTCCAGGACAAAGACAAATCTCTAAAGAAAGGATTTTAAGTTTCTTGCTATCCAATCCCTTCTCCAGTCTGATCCTTGCAATTCTCAACTATCCATACAATGTTTTAGATTCATAGGGAAGACTTTGAGGATCTTTGTGTGTGCCTGTCTGAGACCTTGTTTGAGCTTCTTCTTTTGCCTGGAATACAAACTTTACCCTCTAATATTCCTTCTTCCTTGCTGATCAAATGAATCCATCCCAGTTTAGTTCCAGAATCCTTCCTTTGTAGTAGACATCTGTTCCCTCTGCATTTCTCAAAGCACTTTGTAAATACCTGCCTTTAGCACTTGTGAATTGGAAGTGTTAAAGTTTTTTTTTCTTTTTTTTTAACACTTCTCTTCCTATATTAGATCACAAACCTCTGTATTCCTGACTTCTGCCAGGCCTGAAAGATAACAACATTCTATACCTGTTTGTTGAAAGACTATATGTCACATCAGGAGGCAAATCTTCAGTTAGGACAGATTAGTGTCATGACTCAGAAACCTTACCTTGGTCTTTGACCTCTGGGTGATGAGCTGTATCCTGAGATAATAAAGTTTCTTTCTTTCATATGTGTCTGTGCATATATCAATATCAATAAAGAACTTGTGCTGGATGGCTTCATAAATTGCTGTTTAGGTGATTCCTTATTCTCATGAAAGAAAATTCTGTGTCTTAAGAACCTATGCACTCTTGTATTATCTGCTGTTTTGTAATTAACACTGGTGAATAAATAATTGTGCTCTCAATGTAGGAGGAGTGTTTTTTGACTGTTGATGAGTAGAGGAAAAGAAAATTGTCTAATAGTATTGTAAGAATTTGTCCTTTTGGAATTAATCCAAAACAGTTTAAGGCATGGCTATGTAGAGGTGTGATTTAGTTTTCTGACTGTATAACACAATTGTTTAAAATTGGGGATGTGGAGTTAGAATTCTTCAGTTCAGGTCATTTCTCTTTAATTCAGTTCCTGTTTCTGGCTATTGACAACTATTCTTAAACATGTTACTCAACCTCTGTGTGTCTTGCTTATACAATATGGAGTTGTTTGAACATTCAGTGAGATAATCCATATTAAACATTTGGAACAGTGGCTGGAACTTAGAAGAGCTCTAGTGATGTTCATTGTTTTTATTATTCTTTCTCAACAGTGAGCTATCACCAGTGATATTATATACACACAAAATATGGTTGTCAGCCTTTTTGTTTGTATAAAACTGCTTCATTAGCATTGGTTCTTCATAGATCTAACTAGTGGCTTTTAGTACACATCAAATCATTATTATGAGTGAATTAAAATCTGACTTCAGACATTGACCTAGTTTATGGAGTAAATTTATTCATTTAAAGCTGTTTTCCTCTAACTAGAATGATCAGAATCAGAACATAGTCTTAGAAAAAATGTGGGCTAACAAACTTCCTTCCTTATACCCTTAAACCCTAACTCTCTAGCCATTATGTATTCTGATCATCTATGAAAACAGGAAAATTATAAACTGTATTTTCCCTTGTCATTTAGAGTGAAATCATTACACCAAAACCAACAATTACTCACAAAATGAGTGACAACTTAGTGGCCTTACAAAATTAAGGAAATAGTAGCATTTAAAAAAATTGTAAATAAACTAGAGACAATATTTTGGTTAACTTTGAGATGATTTGCAAAGTTATGCAATATAAAGAAGACAAATATTGATTGAAACAAGAATATAGCCTTAGGATATTTTGCAATGATTTGTTTGGATGCTTTATATTTGAACAATGGACAAGTATTGTTGGAGTTAATTGGCTGTGATTACGTTCTATGCAGTACAGCCCAATTGATTAACAAACGAAATGTCTAACAACAAAATGTCAAAGTGCCTAAGTGGAAAGTATCCCTGATTAACATTAATACACTTTCAGCTGTGTAGTTATACTTTATAAAATGTGTAATGTATTTTTGACTGTATTAGTTATTAATTACGCTGTATTATTTAACATTAACCACCATCAAACAAAAGAATGTTAAAATTTTCCTCGAACAGTTTGTAAAAACCTTATATGCATAACTCATTACCATGTCACGATGAAGTTGGGCAGTTATTCCACTGTAGATGTACTTACTGAGGTTCATAAAACTTAGGTGAATTTTTTTTATGTCAAATAGAGTTTATCAGTGGCCAGAGATGACAGTAGTTCTCTGTGCTACTATGGTATTACAGAATCACATATCCAGTTCAAATTCGATTCTCCTTTATGTTAAATTCTACCTGAGACATTCAGCTTTGAGAGCTGGAATGTGGATGACCTAGAACTTGGCAGAATAATGCAGTACTAATCATAATTTGTGTTAATAAGTTTTTACAGTTGTTCTTATTGATGATCTTAATTTGTCAAATTGCTTGTTGGAGCATTTCTTATAGTGAGCCAAGGATGTAGAAATAAAGACATGTTTATCTCAGGTGGTGGTTTATACAACCAGCTAAATTAACTGTACAGAAAGGGGCAAAGAACAGAGCTAATTAAAGTCCTCAGTCATCCTTAGCTCATACGTGTTTCAGATTACTTCTTATCTAAATCTTTTTCAGCACTACAAAGATAAAATAAAAGGCAATTGAGTTATATGTTATTATGACCTTTTTCTGTCATATTGGTGAAGAAGATAATGAGCAATGAAACAGAGAAAGAGTAGATGTTATTAGAGGAAAGGGATAAGTGTGTGCTTGCCGTGTGAGAGAATGGTGGCTAGTGTGTGTATGTGGGAGGGGTAGTTTTGAGTGGTAATGGTGTGTGTGTGTGTGTGTGTGTGTGTGTGTGTGGTGGGAAGTGGGGGTTAGCTTATGTGCAAGCAGGTCACTGAATTAATATTTAGCCATGTGAACAAATGAACCATTGGTATTACAGACTAAAGCTGAGATGCCACTCTTTGCTTTAAAGTCTTTTCTAGCCAGTGCCTGGTGCTGGAGATCTGTAGAAAATCCTGAGCCTCTTTAAAAAAAAATCACCCTTAAACTCTGATTGTTGGAGTTTCTCTAGTGAAAATTTCTTCAGTCTAAATTAGGAGGAGAGAGTGTGTGAATTATATTGGAGGGAGGATGAAAAAATGGGAGGGGGAGGTGGCGAGTGTAAAAAGAGAGTTCTCTGCTCTGGATCCTGGTGCAGTATTAGCTTTTT
Source organism: Scalopus aquaticus (assembly GCA_004024925.1). Taxonomy (NCBI): domain Eukaryota; kingdom Metazoa; phylum Chordata; class Mammalia; order Eulipotyphla; family Talpidae; genus Scalopus; species Scalopus aquaticus. The sequence goes on along the minus strand of PVIJ01010053.1, from coordinate 57,766 downwards.
TCCTGTGAAGATTTTCCTTGTGATATAACCATGGATATTGTATGTCACATGGCCCCACTGACAATAGTAGTTTTGGTTCCTGGGGCTAAAAGAAAATCTCTGGAGGTGCTTCTGTGATTATTTGTAACTTAAATTAACCAAGGACTAACCAGTGTGGTAGAGGGTGGCATCAAAAACTGACAAAAACCAGCATTGAAATTCACCTTATCTGGGAAAAAAATTCACCTGAACTGTTCAATTCTTCACTAAAAAAGTCCTGTCACAAAGTGAACCCCTGATTCATTCTAAGCCACAATAGTCCCCTTTGGACACAAACTAATCTACCTCCCTTAATGACATATTTCTAAAATAAGCAAGTGGAAAATGGAGGGCATTCCCACTTTTTGTTATCTGATTTGTGTACAAGGTGCCTCTACTTCAACAATTGTAATGACCAGAGAAGAATTATTGCTTCTTTGATTTTGTGACTTTGTTTTGTCCTCAGAGGTGTATCCAAAAAAATCAATGTCGACTGGCCTTAGAGGAAATGTCTTTAATGGGTCTGCTGCTGCCAAGTCTCCCTGGGATGCTTGATCAATGTCTCTGTACCAGTGATAGAAGCTTTATGACTTCAACAGCCCGCTTGTGAATAGACCACCTCAGGCTCTCAAGCGCTTATAGAGGTCAGACAGATATTATGCCTGGGTGGAGCAGGTGGGTGCTGGACAATAGTGAATATGTGTGGCTATAAAACTGCAGGGCATAGCTCATAGAAGGCAGGCAGCTGCCACTTGTTCAGTCAGTTGTTGCACGATGGAGTAAGAGCCCTGTGTTATGGGAGCGTCTCGTGTGGTTTGTCTCTGTCTAGTACGAGACATAGATGAAGTAGGGGTCAAAACAGTTAAATCTGTGAAGAAAAGGATTAAGAAATATTCTGATATTAAAATCTCTCCTGGAGGCATGAACTAGTCTGCTAGGGCTACCATATTAAAAAACACAGACTGGGTTGCTTAACCAGCAGAACTTTATTTTATTACATTTCTGGAGGCTGATGGCAAGCCCAAGATCCAGGTGTAGGCAGATCTGGCTGCTTCTGAGGCTTCTCTCCTTGGCTAGAGATGACTGCTTCTTAGCTGTGTCCTCACATGATCTTTCATGTGTACTCAAGCATCCCTGGAGCTCCTTTGTGTATCCAAATCTCCTGTTCTTGTAAGAACACCAGTCAGATTGGATCAGGGCCCACTCTAATGGTCTCATTTGAATTTAATCATCTCTTTTAAGACCCTATCTCCAAATACAGTCATATTTGGAAGTACTCAGGGTTAAGACTTCAGTATATGAATTTTGGAAGGAAACAATCTAGCCCGTAACGAGGCAGTCACCCACAGTCTGGGTTCTGCAGAGGCAGGCAGCTCGGGCATCTGTGTCCCATTCTTCTCATTCAGACCAGGAGACAACTATGTATTATAAACAGGGAGGGAACAACTCCAGCATCACATATGCAGTGACTTAATTAATGGTTTAAGCTTATCCTTAGACAAGAATCTCCAAAGAAACTTGTGATTAATACAGATTATAAAGACTTGCTAGAGAGTGTGTGGAAAGACTTGCCTCCTGCAACAGAAACAACTTTTTCATCATTGTGAGTTTTATTCCATTTTGGAGATGGCATTGTTCTTAAATAGTTAGTAATTGGTACTTCCGTGGCTTGCAATATTTGTTAGCAAGCACACTCCTTTTCCCTAAAACAAAGCATCTGTGGTAAGAAATGGTTTTTTATGCTGTCTTTGTGTTGCCACAATCTTAGAAGTCAATAACTGTATAGCCTTCCAGAGAGAGGCTCCTCCTAAGACGATGAGAACAATGCCACAGACTGCTTTTTCCAGTAAGTAAAGATGAGTTTACCCCTTGTGGAAAAAAAGACATAGTAGAAATTGAATCTCCTACAGATGTGCTTAAAACTCTTAAGAAAAAAGTGCAGGTGCTTTTTGTTGAATGGGATGAAAACCCATGATTTTGATGAGGTCGTTTAAGAATTTGACATTGAATGTTCTCACTTCAGTCTTCAATAACTTGGTTACTGCATGAATCAAAATGCTGTTGCAAAATATGGGATCACATCTGGAGACTCAGAAAGTGGAATCTTCTGGAGATGTGTTAGGTAACAAACATCTGGAAGTGGATACTTGGCTTAAATTATCCTCATCAGCTTCTCCACTAAGAATTTAAAATTAAGTCTCAATATCTCTAGTTTATTCTGTCCATATGCGAGGGGATAGAAAACAGGATTGATGTGGCGAGAACTGTTAATTGTGATATTTGGGCCTTATGGATCTCAGACAGAGAAAACTTACCTTCAGGAAAAGAGAAAAATAAACCAAGAGAAGTGGAAATGGCTACATTTTACCTTCTAAGGCAATGGTGAAGGTACCCACACTGGCTAACTCCCAATTCTGTGTTTCCTTAATTGACATGGCCCAAGTGTATTTTCTGTCCTTTGGTATCAATGAAATATCCATGTATCTTTCTAATAAACTACTATTTGCTTAAGGAGAGGTTGAAAGATTCTCTTTCCTATAAACAAAATCTATCTCAGCCAGAGAAAAGTAATCAAATGATCTTGAATATCATCCAGTTCTGAATAACCAGCCAAGTCTTTCCATTTCTTTTTGGAGATTATCTTTATAGTCAATTGTAAGTTTTTCTTTTTTGTTAGTTTATACTGTCCCTGAGTTTGAAAGAGATAAATATGACCACCTTTTATTTCTAATTTACGTAACTTGTACGTAGATTTTCTGTATATAGAAAGTTTTATTTCTAAACTATGGGGACCAGGTATGATACAATTTAATAAGTATTTAGCATAGTGCTTTCATATTTGAGCCTTAATAAATAGCTATGGATTGATTTATTCTGACTTTTTTTCCAGATTCTTCATGTAACGCAAAGCATTGTCGGGTAATACCCTCTACCTGGGCTTCCTGACATTGTCTGTGCTGTGAAATGACTATTAGAATTGGTGCAGCAAGTCTATTGTGGTATGAACTCAGACACCATCGATATAATTCAAATGTCTTACCTCTTCTTACTCATCTGCTGTGAAGGAGAGTGCCAAAAAGTCCAGTCCAGAGGAATTTCGGGCTAGATGAAGATTCATTTTCTTGTGTAAGATGTGTTTATTAGGATACATTATTTAACTAAAGGTATTGTTTGACTGAATAGTGCTTCTCTAAAATCACTCAGTATATAAAGTGTGTTGCATAATCTGGACCAAACCTAAAGTAGACCACTTATCTCTGTCAGGTAGAAAGCCCATGAGACTTTTACATGAGGAATACAGTCTTGATGCTCTTGTCCTTTGGAAGAAAACAGCCTCCAATTCCTGTGATTTGATAGTTTTTGCCTTAAGCTCTAGAAGCTGCTGCCAGGTAATTAGTGGTGATATGTAGGGTAGTTCTTTCATTATTGCTATTTGTACTTTGGGCAAGAATATAACCTTGATGAGGCAGGACTTTCTTAATGCCTTTATTGGTTCTTTTTGCAAAGGAAAGATGTAATCCTGTATTTATACAATAAAAAATCGTGCGCACAACACTGAGCACTACTGAACTGCGTGCATAAAAATTGTGAAGATGCTAAATTTTATGTTATACATTTTACTACAATTAAAACAAAAGCAAGTGGCTCATGATGTTTATTCTTACCTATGGTTGTCTGAGACTTACAGGCAATGTCTCTTATAGGCTAATGTGGTTCTTTTGGTTACAAATGTGTATTGTTTTCTTGAATTAACACTATCTTGCCATGCACTGTGAATATCAAATATTCTCAAACACTCATAAACACCCCTGCCTTCCTCCCATTTACTGAAGGTTTATGCATATAGAACCAGGGGAACGGGAAAGCATTATTTGCCCTGAAGGCGCTGCAGGTTGGTTGGTTTGACTAACAAGCAAATATTGGGGCAAAAAATCTAAGAGAAGATTGGCATGTGATTTTTAGGAAATCTTGGCAGGGGCAGTCAGCCAAGTCTGCAGCACGAGTCGAGGGCTCAGCAGAAGAGGTGATGCATGATGCAAGTCAGGAAAGCTGAGTAAGGGGTGGTTAGAGGACGAAAGGGAATTAGGACATTGTAAGACAGAAGAAGCAACAACTGTAATGATGCAAAATATGAGGATACATGAAATACTTCAAATAATTTTAATTTGTGCTGACTAGTATTTGTGTGTGAAGGAATTGAGGATAGGTTAGGGAGAGTTAGGGAGTGTCAAGATATGAGGTCAGAGAAATAGGGTCAGATCCTTGTGTATCATGCTTAAGAGATTAGATTTTATCCTAAGACTTCCCCTACATGTTTGGAGAAGTATCAAAAGAATTCAAAGAGTAAGTGACATCAGATTCATGGTTTAGAAAAATCACCTTGACAGTTCCGTGAGTATGAATTAAAATGGAAACTGATGGTTGCTATTCACCAGTAGTTCGGATGAGAAATGACAACTGTATAAACTAAAGCTGTGGGGCAGGAAGAAAGGGGAGGGAGTTGAAAAATATAGGTGACTGGAGATGAGAGGTGTGGCTATAGAGAAGGAGGAGTAAAAAGTGAGTTCCTCTTTGAATGACACACTGAAGATTTTTGCAATTCACTATATGGCAATTCCATCCTCTAAAATAATTGCAGTTAATAATAGGCATACTCAAGTGTTTAGGGTGAAGTATACTAATGTTTACAACTTTTAAAATAAGATGAATTGATGGAAGACAAGATGGGTTAGTATATGATAAGGTAAATACAACACAATGATAGAGCCCCATCTAAGTTTATGGATAATCACAGCATATTTCTCTCAATTTTTCCATAAATGATCATTTTAAAAATAAAATTTAGGGGAAAATGTTGCTCTAAAGTTACTTTATGTAGTGTAGAGAAGTTGTAATATTATCTAAAAAAAGTACAATATAATTCAAGTTGTCAAGACTATACCTATTATCTTGGCTGAACAGTGCTTCCATAATATGTAGCATTTCTACACTATGGACATTTTAATAAATTGATGGATGTTTTACTTCAATCTGTTTGCTTTGTGAGCCATAAATCTCCCTCTCCCCCCGCCCCCGCAATGGTACAATGACATGCAAGTGACAGAAAAAACAATGCATTGAACTAGACACCAACAATGAGCATATATAAAATATTGCTTACCCTAGAATGTTATTCCATTTAGAAATTAGTGTAATTGACTTGGGTATGTTTTGTGTGTGTGTGTGTGTGTGTGTGTGTGTGTGTGTGTGTGCGCGCGCGCGCACGTGATGGGGGATCCAAATATTTTTGAAAATCAAAAAAGTGGGGAGCTACCTGATTTATTGTATGATAAGGACAATGACTATCTTAAGCAACGTAGAGAATACAGGACCAAGAGTGGATTAAGTAGTGTAAGGGGGCATAGGCAGAAAAGATTTTATTTTAAGTTCAGACATACTGGGTCTGAGATGTTACAGAAAGCTTGAACTCAGAAATGTGTCTATGCTGGAGACAGGGAATCCCTGGACGAAAGCCAGATGGTCAAGTAGACCGGGTAAGAAAAGATGACAAGATTTGGTCCCTGAATTACTTTTGAAGATAACCGAAGTGGAGTCTCCTTGAGAGAGTGGGCAGGCATATCCAGAGAGATGGGAGGAAAATGAGAGAGAGAAAAGGGTGGGAGATTCATTACAGACCTGAGAGGAAAGCAATCAGAAGGAAGCAGAAGGAAAGCATGGCTAGCAGGGACAAGTGTTTCCCTGAGGTCAAGGCTAAGGAATAATTCCTGGGTTTAGGAGTCTAAGTGATTGGAAACCATAGTGAGAGCATTTCAGAGAAGAGGTGAACTCAGAAGCAGAATTATAGCACAACAGGGAGCTGAGGAACAAACAGGAGGTTAAAATGTGACTATATCAATGGAAGATTATTAATTAAAGAAGTCTGGCTATATGGATTGAGGTTAAAAAAAATTAAGACTGGAAAGACCCAAGTATCTGATAAAGAGGAAAACCCATGGAAATAGATCAAACAAACGGAGAAGCTGGTAATAATTGAGGCCAACACCAGAATGCTGTGAGGGAAGATCTCCACAAGCCAGGTGCAGGGACTAGACTAGAATGGGGATAAGGAGACCTCACTGACCTTGCATGAAAGAGGGGGGAGAGGAGGTGAGGGTGGGTGTGAATAAGTTTACAGGGTGAGGAGGGCCTCCCTGGTGGCTCAGTGGTTAAGCGCTGCACTGTGGAGCTGTGGGCAGCAGCGACGCAAGTTTGACGCCCAGCTGGGGAGAATCCCACATGGCGCAGCAGACCTCTCCTGCCTCGCCTGCTGCTCCCCTCAGCAGTGTATTTCAGTTGATTTGCCTTTTCTGCTCCCCACTCTGTCTCTGGTGAACCTTCTCGCCATCCCATGCCTCTGGCCTGTACCCCAGCTGAAATAAACCTTAAAAAAAATTATATAAAAAAAAAACGTTTACAGGGTGAGGAGAGATGGTAAGCAGGAAGGTGATGAACTTCTAGTTACTGGCGCCTCATTTTCCCCGTGAAGCACAGTTAACCCTGAAACAATAAGGGTTCTAACTTTGCCAGTGGACTTATATGCTGATTGTCTTATAAACAGCGTCAACTTACAGTATCAATAAATACATTATTGTACTGTAAATATATTTCCTAAATATTTTCTCTCATTTTATTATAAGAATACAGTATGTGGGCCTCCCTGGTGGCGCAGCAGTGAAGCGCTGCACTGTGGAGCTGTCAGCAGCAGCGATGCGAGTTCGACGCCCGGCCGGGGAGAGTCCCACATGGTGCGGCAGACCTCTCCTGCCTTGCCCGCTGCTCCCCTCAGCAGTGTATTTCTGATCTGCCTGTTCTGCTCCCCACTCCCCATAAATAAATAAATCTTAAAAAAAAACTTTTAAAAAAAAGAATACAGTATTGTAATATGTATATCTTACAAAATTATGTTAGCCAGCTGTGCATGCTATAGGTAAGGCTCTGATAAACAGCAGGTTCTTAGAAGTTAAGCTTTGGGGGAGTCAAAAGTTATACCAGGATTTTTGATTGTGTGGAGAAATTGCACCTACCCCCCTTGTAGCAGCAAGAAGACTCAACTGTGCAGACGGGTCTAAAGGAAAGGAGTCCTGGAGCCCTCGGTGGCTTTTTAGAATTTTAATGGGCTCTCTGCTGCATCCTGAATGGTCCTTTGTTCTACACTCTGTTTGCTTTTGCTGCTGCTGCTGCTGCTGCTGCTGCTTATAAGCCCAGTTTCTGGCCCAGGTGCGCCCACTCACGCACGCCCACACCCTAATCTAGGTGCTACCATCAGGCATTTGTGTAGGCCTACAGAGGTCCATCATTTAGGGGAGGGTGGAAAAACCTGACAATTCTCTCATTTACCCTATATCCCTGCATTGTTCAAGGGTCATTCGTATAACATGAGGTCATGAGATAATAGTGGTAAGGAAAGTAATAGAGTCAGGGACTTATAAAAAGACCTAATGGTTTAGAATGAACTATTATAGAATGTGAGCAGGAAAAGAATGACCATGGAAAGGAATGTCAGAAGGTAAGGTTGGCTGATTTTCTTTTTTTTAAGATTTATTTATTTTTGCATACAAGTTGGGGTGCAGGCCAGAGGTGTGGGGGGGTGAGAGCGTTCACCAGAGTGGGGAGCAGAACAGGCAAATCGACTGAAATACACCGCTGAGGGGAGCAGCGGGAGAGGCAGGAGAGGTCTGCTGTGCCATGTGGGAATCTCCTTGGCCTGGCATCGAACTCGTGCCACAACTGCCGACAGCTCCACAGCGCTGCATGTAACCCATTGCACCACCAGGGAGACCCAAGGCTGGACAGTTTTCTCCAGGAGCTCTTAGCTACTTAGATTGAGGAGATACCTCCATGGCTATTTCCATTGTTGAACTGTTCATCAGCTCCACATTGCCTTCTACTCTGTGTTTAAACTTCATCAGAGGCAGGGCCTCCCTGGTGGCACAAGGGGTTATGCCTCAGCACTGTGAAGCTATCTGCAGCCACCGCAGCACGGGTTTGCTACCTGACCATGGAGCTTCCCACATGGTGCAGCGGACCTCTTCTGCCTCGCCTGCTGCTCCCCTCAGCAGTGTATTTCAGTCATTCCGCCTGTTCTACTCTCCACTCTGTCTCTGGTGAATCCTCTCAACATCCCATATCTCTGGTCTATACCCCAGTTCTTTTACGCATAAATAAATCTTAAAAAAAAAATACAACTTCATCAGAGGCAGAATGCACCTGAGAATGATTCCCTTCCTTTTGCAAAGGGCAAAACATTTTCCACTTAAAAGCTTAGGACAAATAAAAGCAAACTTGAGTTTAAACACATTTTCCCCTGAAGCTTAATTTGATGTATAGTCCTTTCTAATATTACTGTCAAACTTAGATTGACCCACGTACCAAATAACCATGGGAGCTAGACATGACCTGGTATTTATATCATGTTTTACGGCTTGTCTCCGTGGGCAGTTAGCATAATCTGCTTCTGCAAACCTGAAGGTTCTCTTCTGACAAGACAAAAGATGTCAAGTCTAATGCTACTTCCTAGACCCTGCATTGTCAGGTGGGAGGGGGGCAAGATTTCACAATGTTAATTCAAGATCACTCTATTCACCATTTAGTTTCTACTTGCCAGTAGTCATCCCAGTGTTCTTCTTTCTGGAATAATCACCTCTAATCCTGATATCTAATTTCTCAACTATGGTTGCAGGGTAGCAATCAACTCGATGGCAGGATAAACTTTCTCCTGGCATGTGGATGCTTCATTTTGACGTCTTTCTTCTCATGAGATGTTCTTCTCCACCTCAACTTTTGCTGTAAATGCTTCTTTACAATCTCCAGAAGTGAAGAACATCCTGGCTTTCCCAGGGGACATCTCTCCCCCTGTGCCTGCTTAGCATTCAGACATACCATCTCTTCATCTTTCCTGGGGCACTGCACCCACAAGACAGAACTCACTGGAGTCTCAAGGAGTCCTCCCTCCACTTCCAACAGAGAGAGATTAGTAAGTATTTCAGAAGCAATTTGTGAAGCATCGAGTCACTTTTGATTCAGAATCCAACATTATTTCATACTTATCTCTGTTTTGAAGATGCAATGTCTTTCTTTAGATGGGGTCAGTCATTAGATTAGTAACACTTCCCTGCCTCCGACTCAGGAGCCCAGTTAAACATATTTATCAAGGGCCTACTCAGGTTTGTCAGTGGGATAAAGTGTATTGTCATCAAAGGTGGTTTCAGTGTGGAAGAGACAAGCTAATAGATAGTAGTAATTCTTAATATGTAGTGTACAGAAAAACAACTGGCAGGGTAGATAAAATGCAAATTCCTGAGCTCATCCTTAAAGAGGTATTCTATAGATGGGCCAAAGATTCAGCGCTTTTAATTAGCACCTGAGGGTGGGCGGCTCAGGAAATGGTGGATGTGAGTCTGATGCAGATGGTGTAAGAACCATACTTCAACAAACATGGCAAGACAATGTATAGGGTTATAATAAAGGTGTCTTCCCTGAACGTTTTAGCCTACAAGGGGCTGATTCATTCAGCCGAAGGCGGTGGTTGTAGAGCGGAGGAGGCAGAGGAAAGTTTTACTGGATGATTCCACCACCTCCTCTCATATGATCTGTGAGGACAAGTCACCTAAATCCCCTCATCTTGACCCTTTTTCTTTACAATCTTTCCTAAAGTATTCTCTACTTTAACTGGATATGTTCTACTTGAATGGATATCCTTCTTTTCTCATGTATATTTTTGTTTTCTTTAGCTAAACAAATTATACTGTCTGCAAATTCACAGGTTTTGTGTATCTCTTCCCGTTTCTAGACATGTTGCAATTTAAGTAGCAGTTTTCTCCAAAACTAAATTTCCCCTCTTTAGCAACTTATTTTTGAATTTCAGTTACCCTATATACTTTGTCTTTAGCAGACAAGCTCTTTTCTTTAACTCTGAACTGAAAATATAACCCTTTCCTCACCCAGACAATGAATGCATTGTTTGCTTCTATCAGATTGAAAGGAAGAGTGGAGTATTGTTCTGTGAAACTGGACTGCAAATGAAATGTTTTGCGAAGAACAAAATGTTTTCTTTCTAAAAATCAATTAGTCTTAATTAGTATGAATTTATAGTTTTTACTCCAGAGAATTTTGCTGAGAGAAGACTATATAATGGACTGGCGTAGAGCAATTAATGATGGATGCATATACGGAAGGTTAACATGGATAACTTAGCACCTTTACATTTATGTTTTGAATTTACACTTGATGTGAAGAAAGTGTGAAATGTACCACATGGAAATCTTTATGCTGTAAGTTTCCTCAAGGATCACTGAGAAATGAAACAATGTCAAACTGTGGAACATTTTCCTTTTTATATCTAAGTATGATTTCCCTCATGTTGAACTATAGAGACAAAGTTGTTGTGCTGCATTGGAAGGATTGTGTGCAAAAGTTGTATCATCCATTTTATGAAGAAGGAACTGAATTGTGTTCTCCCAAATTCATGTGCTTGAATCTTAACTCCCAGTGTGACTGTTCTTAGAGAAAGATATTTCAGGCTATAATTAACATTAAATAAGCTCACAAGGGTGGGGTCTGTTTTTTTTCTTTTAAAGATTTATTTATTTATACATACAAGCTGGGGTACAGGCCAGAGGCGTGGGGCGGTGAGAGGGTACACCAGAGACAGAGTGGGGAGCAGAACAGGCAGATCAGAAGTACACTGCTGAGGGGAGCAGCAGGCGAGGCCTGCCACATCATGTGGGATTCTCCCCGGCTGGGCGTTGAACTCACATCGCTAGCTACTGACAGCTCCACAGCGCTGCGCTTAACCTCTGCGCCACCAGGGAGGTCCAGGGTCGGGTGGGGGAGTGTCTTAATTTGATAGATTAGTGTCCTTAGAAGAAGAAGAAAAAGATTATCTCCAAGTATATGCCCCCAGTAGAGGCCATGTGAGGTACAGCAGCAAGGACACCAGGAAGCACAGGTTCTCTATAGAGCTATTCAGACCGGTCTAAATGGAAGGAGGAGTTCTAGAGCCCTTGACCTTTTTAGTCTTTTAATCATTTCTTGTAGGGAGGCAACCAGGTACAGGGCAGGCAATGGGGCATGGGGCTGGGAGGCTGACAGCCCCCCAGCGAACCGTCACTCTCTTGGGCTCTCTGGAGAGGTCTCGTGGTCTCAGTGCGCCCACTCACGCATGCCCACACCCTACTCCAGGTGCCTACCCTCAGGCTTGCAGAAGTCCATCACTGAGGGGAGGGTGGAAAAACCCGATAATTCTCATTTACCCTACAGAAGACAGTGAGGTATAGGGGAATGCAGGAATGGGGGCAGGGTCACTGTGATTGGGGCAAATGGGAAAAGGAATCTGGGAGCCCTCGATGGGATTTTGCAGGCCTTTAATATTGACCCAGGTACAACAGGCACACCAGCGTATAGGCAGGCCAGGCAGGCAAAGTAGGGGGCCGGGGCGGTGGCAGGCAGGCAGGCAGGCAGGCAACTGAGCCTCCCAGCTCCCCACGGTTCTTTGTGCTCTTTCTCTGGCCTTCTCTCAATCTCCTGCTTTCTCGTAGCTTTGCCTGACAGTGGTTCTGTAGTCATCTCATCTTGCAATCTCACCTCAGAGTGATGGCACCCTTTGATCCCCTCCCTTCTAGGCCCAGGTGTGCATGTTTACACACATGCATGCCCTGCTCTTTGGGCACACATGTCCATAATCATGGGGGGAGTGCAGGACCTCAGGTGCGGGCCATAGAGGCTAGCAGTGAGAGGGCAGAAAAAAGCCTGATAACTTCATTTACCCTACAGGTTTGTCATCTGCAAGCCAGAAAGCAAGGTCTCACTAGAAATGACCATGCTGACATAGTGCTTTCAGACTCCTAGCATCCAGAACTGTGAGAAAACTAAGAGAACTATTTTTTAAGCCACCCAGTCTATGGTAATTTTTTTTATGGCAGCTCAAGCCAATTAAGATAGAAGGCACATGTAGGGGGGCAACCAGGAGCAGGGTGGATGGTGCGGAAGGAGGGCTGGAAAGGGTTGGATGCGGGGAGGGTGGTGCTGGGGGGCAGGCAGGCAACTGCGACTCCCGGTCTCCCAGGAATCTTTACACTCTTTCGCTAGGCTCTCTGGTGTTCTCACCTCTTCTCTAGCCATGCCACTCAGCCTCTTCTGGCCATCTAGTCCCTAAGTGATGCTACCCTTGTATCCCGGGCCTCTAAGGCTCAGGTGTGCACACTTGCACATGCGCACACACCCACACACCAAGTGTCCACCATCAGGCAAGTGTGCCCAGAGCCACGCTCCCACGTGCTTTCAGTGTTAACTGGACCAAAGCCACAGGTGGTAGCCACAGAGGCTAGTGGTGTAAAGAGCCTGAATAATTCATTTACCCTACAGCATTCTTGGGAGCTTGGGAATCTATGGATCTGGGTTCTAACTCTGAGTCTGCTTCCCTTTGTTTTTGTGACTCTAGAAGTTTCATGGGAACTCACTCTTTTCTCTGCAGAATGAGGGAGTAAAACTGACTCAAGATTTAAAAAAAAATTTTGTAATTATTGCTTCTTCTTTCTAAAATAAAATTTTCATTGATTTGTGATATAAGTTTCTGGATCGCAGCTTTGTCCCTTGATATAGCTACAGCACAACAGACCCATATCCAAAGTTCTAATGTCATTTACCACTATCAAGTCGACCCCTTCTACCCATTTTTTCCAATCTCTACCTCTTCCCCTCTGGTAACTACCATATTTTTTCTCAGAGTCTGAGAGTCATTTTTGTTGTGTTTTGTTAGTTGCTTTGCTTTGTTTGTATTCCACATGAGTGAAACAATTGATTACTTGTCTTTCACTTTCTGACTTATGAAATCTTTGATTCTAATTACATAATATGAACTACCAAGTGAAAGGTCATATAACATCAAGGCCAAAGCAATCTTCCCAGTATATCTTCTATCATAGACTTACTTTATTTGGAAATGTTAATAAATTGGAAAATACTGAGCTTTTCAGAATATTTTTATTGTATTGTGATTTATGATGAAAACATTCTGTACATGTTTTAAAGCTATCTCTTATTGCTTTGAAGCATTTCTCTATAAATGCTTGTTAATGAGTAATGCCAGTATGCATATATAATATCTCATTAATTTTTTTTCAAAATAGCACTTGTATCTATTACTACCAATGAATTATGATGAGAAGGAAGTTTCTTATCCATACTTCTACATTCCCAATTACTGCCCCTAATGATGAATCTTTTAACTGTTGCTTTAAAATATTCTTTTGAAGATTATCATGATAACTTTAATAATGTGCTTATTCCTGTACTCTTCTATAAGTCAATAAACCACATCCATAGACTTCCTCTTGAGACTCTTGAGGTAATAACACAGATTACCCTCCCACTCCCAGCTCTGAAGCTGAAGTTTGGTGTAGTTTTTTTAAACCTTTGTAATTTTTGAATAATAATACAAAACTTTTTCTTTTAGTAGTTTTTTTTTTAATTCTTAGCTCCTAAAATGAATACATTGAAGCAGTAGGACCCCCTATTATTTTTCTTGCTTGTTCTTTCCTATTTCTATATTCTCCTCTCTCAGCTACAATTTTACTTTCACATTGTCAAGGTTAACATTTACATTCCATTTTGCAACCACAAATATGCCATCTAGGCTTGTCCAGACCTTAACTTTAAATGTTGAAAGCCAATAAAATGTTTAATATTTTAGTTTTCAAGAATGTTTTGGGGCTTCAGATATTCTGTACCAGTGGCTTTCTTGCAAAAATGGAAATTGGAAATTTACCACACAGGCAATCTTGGATTAAAAATGACATTTATTTGAAATGTGGTGAGAGAAAATATGTCATTATTTTCTATTTTGCTTTTGATAAATGATTTAGTGTTCAAATAATATGCCAGACACATGAATATTATTCAAATAATTTAAAAAAATGCAAATCTTCATAAAAATCATAGTTTTGGGCTTGGTTTAAAAGGTATGATTAGAAACTGTATTAAATTGTATTCCTGTAGGGATTTTAATAGTGGTCCTGGCAACTGGTTTACTCATAATTCAGTAAAATTCCACCTTAGATATTCTTCTGCCATATGATTCTTAAAATTATCCCATATAACAAAATCAGAGTCTTACTATAAATCATCTTTAGTGTCATACCAAAAATACTTCATTACTGTTAAAATTGTAATTATGGTAGTTGATCTCAAATGAAGGGAAAGTCTTAATCTTAACAATTTCTCTGATATTAAATTCTGCTATGTCCATTGAAATTTGTAGGAGGGTTCAGTATGCTTTGGATCCAAAGAATCTCTAATTTTAATTATATTAATATGTCACCTTATTTCATGGTAAAATTTTCATTATGATTGCTAGGGAGTTATTTGTATAGCAGGTATAAATCTCTTTGGCTTTTTTGATGAAAATATATTTTTGAGCTTCCTTGCCTATTTAGCATTTCATATCTTGCAGACAGAAATCCTGAAGCTAGGCTTAGCTCACATAGCTCTGTATATTTTCACTTCCCCAAGGGTAGTTATATCATTTCTAAGCTAAGAGGATCAATACAGAATAGGGTTCTCTAAGTAAGGGCTAAACCAACACCAAATATAGCACTGGCAAAGCATTTAGTGGCTTCCTGTTTGTGATGTTCATCACAACTATAAAGCTGACTAATACCAGGATTGGAGCTCTGTGGAGGACTACATAGTCACAAAATAACTCTCCTATTTCTTATAGCTTTTGTACTTGTCCTGGTGCCTGAAGGTTTCTATATTTACAATGAAATTTCCTTTTAAGACACTTAACTCCTAATTAAACCAATTTATCATCATGAAAAGATTTATTATGAACTAATGTTACTATATTTCCAATTTCTTCTTGATTATCAACTCCTGGAGAATACTCATTATGCCTTGCCTACTTTATGTTTCCCAGAGTATACTGTGTGGTGCTTCTCTTACCTGAAAGTCATGACAGGAGCTTGTTTTCTGCCTGGGACTTTGTTAATCAAGTTAGGATGTATTATTGTCATTAATTCTCATAGCAAGCCCTTAAGGGAGACACTCTTTAGCCCCATTTTACAGATGAGTAACTTAATGAGAAAAGAGACTAAGTTATTAGAGTACAGGCAGTTAGTAAACTGATAAAACCAAGATTGATCTGTGTGCCTAGACTTTTCCAGAACTCATACCGTTAGAATTGATTCTTGTATTTAGTATTATGTATTTAACTTTCCTCCATGTCTTTTCATGTTGCTCATTTCTTTTAGTGCTGAAAAATTTTCCACTTTCTGGATGTACCACAGTTAATTTATCAATACACTTACTAAAGGACTTTGGTTGCTTCCAAATTTTGGCAATTATGAATAAAGCTCCTAAACATTTTTGTACAAGTTTTTATTGGATGTAAATTTTCTACTCCTTTGGGCAAATGCCAAAGTACACAATTGCTGCATTGTATAGCAAGAATATGTTTACTTTTATTAGAAAACATCAAATTGTTTTCCAAAGTGGTGGTACCATTTTGCATTCTCATCATCCACATCCTCACTAGCATTTGGTATTGTCTGTGTTCTAGACTTTGGCCTCTCTATTCAGTATGTAGTACTATCTCAGTGTTTTAATTTTAAGTTCTGTACAACATATGATGTTGAACATCTTTTCATGTTTGTCACTAATTATCTTTTTGGTGGAGGTTTCTGTTCAGCTCTACAGTCATTTTTAAAAATCTGTATTTGTTGTATCATTGACTTTTAAGAATTTGGGGGTATACATTAGATAACAGTTATTTATTAGATTAATATTTTGCAAATATTTTCTGCCAGCCTGTGCCTTGTCTTTTCAGTCCCTTGAGCTGGTTCCTTACACAGCAGAGGTTTTTGATTTTATTATTTTTTTAAAGAATTTTTTATTTATTTATGTAAACAAGCTGGGGTACAGGCCAGAGGCGCGGGGTGGCGAGAGGGTTCACCAGAGACAGAGTGGGGAGCAGACCAGGCAGATCAGAGATACACTGCTGAGGGGAGCAGCGGGTGAGGCAGGAGAGGTCTGCCGCACCATGTGGGATTTTCCTTGGCTGGGTGTCGAACCGGCATCGCCAGCAGCCAACAGCTCCACAGCACAGCACCCAACCGCTGCGCCACCAGGGAGGCCCGGTTTTTGATTTTAATAAAGTCCATCTTATCAATTGTTTTATGAATTGTCCTTTGGGTGTGGTATCCTAAAAGTCATCACTATAACTAAAATCATTTATGTTTTTGCCATGTTATTTTCTAGGAGTTTTATCCTTTACATTTGGATATGTGCTTTATTTTGAGTTAATTTTTGTCAAGGTGTAAGGTCTGTGTCCAGGTACACTTTTTTTTTCCGCATGTGATGTCCAATTATTCCAGCATCATTTGTTGAAAAAATACTCACTGCGTCATTGTATTACCTTTACACCGATGTCAAAGATCAACTTATTTATTAGGGGCTTATTTCTGGGCTACCAATTCTTTTCCATCAAATTTTCTATTCTTTTGCAAACCATACTCTCTTGATTACTTCATAGTAAGTCTTAAAGTTATGGAGTGTAGCCACAGAAAAGCACCAGGAGCACAGCTTCTCCATGGAGCTGTGCAGATGGGTCTAAAGGAGGAGTTCTGGAGCCCTCGGTGGCTTTTTAGACTTTTTATGGTCTTTTGTAGGGAGGCAACCAGGTACAGGGCAGGCAATGGGGTCAGGGGCTGGGAGGCTGGGAGACTGGTAAGCCTCCCAGCCCCCAGCAAATCTTCACTCTTTCTGGGGTCTCTGGTGGTGTCTCTCTGCTGTACCTAGAATGGGTACTCTGGGTGGTCCTCTGCTCCATGCCCTGTGTTCTCCTGCTGGTGCTTCTGCCTCTTCTTCTTCTTCTGTTGCTTATAAGCCCAGTCTCTGCCTCAGGTGAGCCCACTCACACATGCCCGCACCCTACTCCAGGTGCCTACCCTCAGACATGCAGAAGTCTGTCTTTGATGGGAGGGTGGAAAAACATGATGGCTCTTTTGTTTACCCTACATGGAGTCCATCAAGATGGTGTTGGAGTGAAGACACAAGGCTTATCTCCTTCAGATACTTAGAGCAAAACTGCTATAAAACAAAGCCAAAAAATCCCTGAGGGAAAAACTGAAGCCCACAACACACAGCAGGAACACTGATTCAGTCATATGCCAACAGTGGGTCTCCTAAGACCCAGCACTGCACTGAATACGAGGTGCATGAGTGGGATAGAGGGTGCATTGCTGCAAAACTGTGGTGGTAGGGGCATCCAGTGAGGGTTACTGGTGTGATTCTGAGGTTCTTAACAAATAACAGTTGTAGTGTGGCTCACAAGAGAACACTTAGATTTCCCTATAGAAGAGGCTCAGGCTGATATTCAAAACACCTGCAGCCAACCTACCTCCCACGTCTGCTGAGATATCCAAAACATCTTCCTCACTGCCACCCCAGAAATACTTGAACAAAGTAGAAGTCAAGAACATACCATCAGTGGGAGTGAATGTAGGGTAAATGAAGTTATCAGGTTTTCCCGCCCCCCCCACCAATGATAGACCCCTGTGGTCCTACATGTGTGTCTGATGGTGGGTGTGCGTGAGTGGGCGTACCTCGGCCTGGAGGCTGAGGATATAAGAGCAGAAGAGAGAGCGGGGCAGCAGAGAACAGAGCATGGAGGCAGAGCACCCTGGGGCAGGTGCAGCAGAGAGACCACGAGAGAGCCCAGAGCAAGCAAAGATTCGCCGGGGGCTGGGAGGCCTGCCAGCCTCCTGGCCCTCAGGCCCCCCTGCCTGCCCTGCACCTGGTTGCCTCACTACAAAAGCTGTAGAAAACATTAAAAGCCTGAAGAAGCCATCGAGGGCTCCAGGACTCCTGCTTTATCCATCTGCCCAGATCATAGAAAACCTGCTCTGTGTCTTCCTGCCATTACAGTGGACATGCCAGGACACTTCCAGACTGATACTTCATGCCGAGTACTATATCTAGTGCTTAAAAAGCCTAGAGTGGAAGTGGACAGAAGTCTGTAGAGACCCTGGGACCGAGGAGCTGGTCTAGAGGAGGCATCACTGTGGATCGCCACCACACAACTCTGGCACCCGCAGCACAACTGGAAGTTCAAATCACCTAGTCTACTGCATATGACCCTATGGTGCCCACTGTAGTGCCAACAAGTGCAGGACAAGTTCACTATTGATTTGGGCCGGTGGAATAGAGAGTCCCGGACCTCTCAGTGGATTCTTCAGGCTTTATTGCTCTCTCAGGGATCCAAGTACACAGACACCCCAGGCAGGGAGGCTGGTGTGCAAGGAGGCAGGCATGGGCCAGGCAGGGAGCATGGGAGGCAGGCAGGCGACCGAGCCTCCCAGCTCCGGTGAATCTGTGCTCTTTCTCTGGGCTCTCTCCAGCGTGCGCTCTCCCATGTGGTCTCGTGGTCCTGCCTGTTCTGTAGTAACGCCGGTTTTCCTCTTTTAGCCGTAATCTGTCTCTGAGTGACACCACCCTTATAGTCCCTGGTCCCTAGGCTCAGGTGTGCGCACTATGCATGCTCACACCCAGGCTCCTGGTGTCCACAATCAGGCACTTGTGCCCCATGACCACAATCCCAAGTGCCTCCTGCATTAAACCATCAAGACTGCCGGTGATAGCCAGAGGCCAGCGGCATAAAAAACCTGATTAATTCACTTACCCTACACCACTGTCTCAATCCTCTTTGATATTCGCAACCTTTTGCTGGTTCCCCAATTACTCCAACAGGTTTGAAGGAAACAGTTGAAAATATATCCCTATTAAAACTCATATTGAAAATGAGGGCACAAAAGAACACAAATTTCAAAGCCAAAAAACTCTAAAAGGAGGCCCTATTCAGTGGAATTGCAGAGCACGACAAAAGGGGAATGGGGGGAATCAAGTTATCTGACTTCAAACTTTAAACAAACCAACAATATTAAACATAATACAGTACTGGCCAAAAAATGAATATATGTGCCAATGGAACAGGAATAAATTCACATACCTACCTGCATCTCATCTATGATAAAGCCGTCATGTCCATAAAATGGGGAATGACAATCCCCTTAATAAATGGTGCTTGGAAAATTGGAAAGCCACATGTAAATGAATGAAACTGGGTTACTCACTAACACTATTCACAAAAATAAACTCTAAGTGGATGAAAGATTTTGATATAAGATGATATAGGATGGCAACAATAAAATGCATAGAAGAAAGCATTGGTGACATGTTTCACAGTATCAACAATAAAGATATCTATGATGACTCAACCTTTGACAAGGGAATTAAAAACAAAAATATACAATTGGATTACCTCAAGTTAAAAAAACTTACATACAGCAAAAGTAAATACAATATGATTAAATAGACCCCTACTGAATGGGAGAAAATAATCACACAATATATAACTGGTAAGGGCTTAATAGCCAAGATATATAAAAACTCATATAATTTAAACAATTAAAAAAACAAATAACCCAATTAACAAATGGGGAGCATATTTGAACAGCAATTCACAAAATGAGATATCCGGAAGGCCAATAGACATAAAAAGAATGTTCATAATCACTTTTAATACACCAGAGGCAGATTAAAACTGGAGTGAGTTTTAATCTCACACTTATGAGAATGGCACATATAAGAAAGACCCCTAACAAACACTGGAAGGAATATGGAGGAAAAGGGACCCTATTACACTGTTGGTGGGAATGTGAATTGGTGCATATACTATGGAAACACTCTGGATTTACCTTAAACAACTAAAAATGGAAATTCTGTATGACCCAACAACCCCACTCTTGGCATATATCCACAGAATTTGAAACCATCAATAAAAACCCCCATGTGTCCCACAAAGTTGACAGTAGCATTATTTATAGCAGCTAGGACATGAAGCAGACCTGAAGTCCATTGATGTATCATTGGATCACCATGGAATATTATATAGTCATGATAGAGGATGAAATGCAGCCATTCTCAACAAAATGGAGGGAATTTGGGAGAATTACATGCAACAAAGTAAGTCAGAATGATAAAATGATAAAAACAAATATTGGACACCTATCTACCCATAATTCCATAATGTAAAACAGTTTCAAAAACTAGTGGACATTAGTAAACATCCTGAGGGCTCTAAAGATAGAGAGAAGGGGCAAGGAATGGGACAAGGGGACAGAAGGGATGTTGGTGGGGGATAAAATAAAGAAAAAAAGTTTAAGGAATCTCCATACAGCTTTCCACAGTGGTTGGACAAGTGTGCAATCCCACCAGCAGTGTAGAAGTGTTCCTTTTTCTCCACATCCTCGCCAGCATTTGTTGTTGCCTATATTTTTTAATGTGCATGATTCTCACTAGTGTGAGGTGGTATCTCAGTGAGGTTTTGACCTGCATTTCCCGGATTATGAGTGATGATAAACATTTTCTCATGTACCTGTTGGCCATTTGCTTCTCTTCTTTGGAGAAGTGTCTTTTTAGTTCTTCTGCCCATTTTTCGACTGGATTGTTGATTTTGTTTTTGTTGAGTTGTGTGAGCTCCTTGTAGATTTTTGTTTTCAGTTGTATTGTGTGCAAAGATCTTCTCCCAATTAGTAGGGTGTCTGTTAGCTTTGGTTAATGTCTCCTTTGCTGTACAGAAGCTTTTTATTTTTATGTAATCCCAGCTGTTTATTTTGTCCTTCACTTCCTTTGCTTTGGGGGATGTGTCTTTAAAGATTTTGCTGAGATGTAGGTCATGTAGAGTTTTGCCTATATTTTCTTCTATAAATTTTATTGTTTCTAGTCTTAGATCCAGGTCTTTTATCCATTTAGAGTTGACTTTTGTGCATGGTGTAAGGTAGTTGTCTAGCTTCATTTTTTTGATGTAGCAGTCCAGTTTTCCCAGCATTATTAAATGGAGCTCCCATATGACCCAGCAATACTACTCCTGGGAATCTACCCAAAGGACACAAAAACAATAATCCAAAAGGATGCATGCACTGGTATGTTCATTGCAGCACTGTTTACAATAGCTAAGGTGTGGAAACAACCCAGATACCCAAAATTAGATGACTGAATCAAGAAGATGTGGGACATATACACAATGGAATACTATTTAGCATTCAAAAATGATAAACACATGCAATTTGCTGCAACATGGATGGAACTAGAAGGAATCATGCTCAGTGAAATAACTCAGAAGGAAAGAGAAAAATATCAAATGGTTTCACTTATAACAGGGAAATAGGGGAGCCAAATATGAGAGAGACACCCAGAGAAGGAGGGAGAGGACAAGGGCTTAAAATAGGGTAGAAAAGGGAACAAGGGACCATGATGATGGGTCATGGGTGAATTGGTGGTGGGTTTACTCAAGGGGAAAACAAAATGTAAAAGATATAAATAACAATAAAAAAATAAAAAAGAAAGATAATATAAATAAACATTTTAAATAAAGTTTACTCATTGAAAAGACACACAAAAAATAAAACTCAAACTATGGCAAGTCTAAAAAAATGAAGAAAAATAATAAATAAAAATTAATAAAAGTTGGGTAGTGTCAGTCCTACAAATTTGTTCTCCTTCCATATTGAGTTGTCTAATGAATCCTTTGCCTCACCGTGTACTCTTTAAAATCAATTTTTTGATATCTACCAAAAAAGAAAAAACTTGTTGAACTTTTGGTTGAATTTTGTTGAATCCATAGAGCAACTTGGGAAGACTGACCTCTTGACCATAGTGAATCTCCTATCCATGAACATGGAATAATTTTCCATTTATTTTGTTCTTGTATAATATTCGCCAGAGATTTGTGTTAGTCTCTTCAAACTTTCTATCTTTTAATATGTCTTGAAACATTTTTTGAAAGATGGACATGATTCAATGGGTAGTAAAATTTCAGTAAATAGGTCATTAGTAATATAGTGGGAAATTATGGTGGGGGAGAGGAAGCATACTAGAGTCCATAATTAGGGCTCAGTCTTTTGGTAAGCCTGTGCCCCTGAGTTGTGAATTTTATCAGTGCTTCTCTGTCACCCACAGCTTAAACGTTACAGATTGGCTAGAGGAGGCTGGAGTTGGCTATTTCTCTTTCCTGGTAGGTTAATCTCTGACAAAACCCCAGTATGAAATGGCTTCTCCTGAGGGCAAACTTGTTAATAAGATAGAATCTCTGGGTAATTTCAATACAATTCCTTTACCCCTTTTCCTGCTATAATTCTCTGGCATTCTCCAGTACTCTCTGTGAGGAACTGGTAGAACTCCTGGAATTAATATTTACAAAAATGTGAAAACCCTTCTATGAGTAGATTTACCCTAGAGATTTTTTTTTAACCATAGATGTCTGTACTGAGCTACCAGCAATTTTTCAAGTTCAGTTCAGTTTTTTCCTATCCTGGCTCTGGTTTTCTCAGAAGATTCTGCTCTTGTAAGTGCAAATTCTCTGAATCTACCTGGCTGTATTTCCAATTTTTGAAAAAACAGTTGCTCCTGTGACCTTAAAGCTCTGATGGATATAAAAAGAGATGCTAATTTTTCAGTTTGTTAAACTTTTATACTTGTTAGAATGGAGTGGTGACTCTGAACTTCTGACATGCTGACCCTGAGGTCAGAAATCTCTCTGTGCTATTAGTAAGTATAATGCCCCATGTTTTCCCACTAACTACTGGGTTGCCTTAATTTCTGTATGTTTGTTGCATTAGCTGGATAATTTAAAGATTTATTGTTATTATTTTATTAGGAAGTTCAATCCAGGGGAGCAAGTGGGAGAGAAAAGTGAGTTAAGGAAGAAGAACCAACATAAAGAAATGCTATGCAACTGGCCACTGTCTGATATTCAGCCAATTGACCTTAATTTCAAAGAACTCTTAAGGAGATCATATGCGTATTTACTTTTCAGAAGTATCTATGGGGTAGGTGGACAGTAGAAAGTTATCTGCTAACTTAGCTGTTTTACTCCATGGGTCCCTCTTGATCACTGAAATCATGAGTGAATTCAAGTAAAACTAGGCCAGCCAAACTACAGAATCATGAGAAATGTGAAAGCATTGTTGTTTTAAGACATTAAGTTTTGTGTGCTTTGTTACATGGCGACATATAAATAACATACAGAATCCTAATAGTTTTCAAAAGCATATTTATATGCATAAATAGATATCTAAATTAAATGATGTTTTAATAAGTTTGCAAATATTAATAAGGTTTCATGGTGAGTTTTGGAGAGATCCTCTTCTGTATTTAACCAATGAAGTATCCACAAATGAGGACTCACTGTTCCATACCAGAATGAAAGGCTTTATTTTATTTATTTATTTATTTATTTTTACCTATATATTTTATTTTTACCTATGTGATTTCTCCTCTCAGGTGTTGTCCCTATAAAATTACCACAATCAAGACACCCGTGAACTGTCCCCATAGACTCTTGTGCTCTTTCCATTTTGATTCCACTCTCTTCCCCTCCCCTGCTGAATGTCTCTGATTTATTGTTTGCCTGATAATTTTGTCCCTGTATAGTTTCCTAATGTTCCTACCATGAGTGAAACCACTGGATATTTTTCTTTTTCCCTCTGAGTTATTTCACTGAGCATAATCCCTTCCACCTCCATCCATATTTCTGCGAATGGCATAAATTTATCCTTTTTGATTGCTGAGTAGTATTCCATTGTGTATGTATATATACCTCATCTTCTTGATCCAGTCATCTGTTTTTGGGCATTTAGATTGTTTCCTTATCTTAGCTATTGTAAATAGTGTTGCAATGAACATAGGATTGCAGGTCTCCTTTTGAATGAATGTTTTTCTATCCTTTGGGTAGATTCCTAGGAGTGGAATTGTTGGGTCATATGGTAGATTGATTTTTAGTAATTTGAGGGTCCTCCACAACAGCTTTCCATAGTAGTTGGACCAGCTTGCATTCCACCAGCAATGTAACAGTGTTCCTTTCAGAAAGAAAGCCTTTAAATATTATACCTCAGTGAGATAAATGGGTCTTAAATGATCTGTGTAACTACTAAAACCAGTTTGTATGTATGAATACTTGGCTTCTAGGAAAGGAATAACATCAGTTTAGTGAGTGTCAAGATGTGCTTGTGTAGATGGTGCAGTTTTGTATTCGGGTCTGATTCTCAGTGCTTTCGTGTGTTGTAACAGTAAGTTAACACTTACTGAAAGGGCATAAGGGAATGGGGTTTTATTGGCTGAATCAGGACTGTATTGTGCTTGTGGTTTCCAGAGGAGCTTCAGATAGTGACAAGGATAGAAAAAGGTAGAGAAACATAAGGAAATACATTTCTTATCTTTATGCTTTTGCTTGAGTCTGTGATGTCAAGAGAGCTAGAGATACCACATTTCCTTCTAATGATATAAAGGAATTCTCACACTTGTCTTTATAAATTTTAGCAGCAGAAATTTGAGTTTGCTTATGAAATGAGAAAAGAGACTAGTGGATTTTCACAAAATCACTGATTAAAGGAAATTCTTGCATAGTACATTAATACCTGTTTCTTTTTTTTAGGCCAATATAATATTTATTTATTTATTTATTTATATGACATATATTATCTATTTATATAATATATATACATATATATTTGATGTTAGTTAATTATATATATATATATATATATATTTTTTTTTTTTTACATCATTCTTCCTTTTTGTACAATGTATGCTTTCTCCTCTCAGGTGTAGTCCCTGTAAAATTCTCACCATCAATTCACCTATGCACCATTGCCATAGTCCCTTGTGCTCTTCCTTCCCCTGTTTTGATCTTTCTCCCTCCTCTGCTGAATGCCTCTGATTTATAATTTCTTGATCAAGTGATATGCTTATATCCAGAATATGATAATTGGTAACCCATGGGCCAAATCTATCTAACTTTGGATGTAAGTTGTTTAGCCTACACTATGTATGCATAAATGCTTTCTAGTAATTGAAGTGCCTTTTAAAATTCCAAGAGATTTTACACAAAAATTCATATGTTTTCATATGTCTAATATTTATTTTTAAAAGACAGATTTATTTATGCGTACAAGAACTGGGGCTTAGGCCAGAGGTGTAGGGTGGTGAAAGGATTCACCAGAGACAGAGTGGGGAACAGAACAGGCGGAGTGATTGAGGTACACTGCTGAGGGGAGCAACGGGTGAGGCAGGAGAGGTCTGTTGTGCCATGCGGGAATCTCCCTGGCCAGGGATTTAACTCGTGCTGCAGTGACTGTGGATAGCTTCATAGTGCTGAGACTAAACTCACTGCACCACCAGGGAAGCCCCTGTCCAATATTTCTTGAAAACTGGATGATCTCATCACAAGTCCTGTGTGAGGAATAGCATCCACATTACACAGATCTTATACTCTCTAGCTAGTAGGCCCAGTCAGTACCTTATCAGTGTGGTCGGGTTAGACAGAGCCAGCTTCCCTAGATTCATTTCAAAGGGGGCAAGCTTCCTAGTAATTTGACTTTACTATTTAATAAACAAGAGATGGCTTGCTTCCCCTTGTGTAGAAAGTGATAAAAAAAAATGTGATCTACACATGTAATGTCCATTTTAAAGTCATCTTCACTACTAAAAACATTCAAGCCTCAGTTTAGGCAAAGGATTTATAGGTCTAGACGAAGAGCTGTAGGAGTGCTTCACAACTGTTAATAAAATGCTCCCAGTATGACAAGAGGAAAAGAGGTGAGTCCATAGATATTGGGTTTCAAAGAAGACCTGTACTGAACTTTTGCTATCCCCTGGGGGAAAAAAGCTGCCTGTTGAGTCTGAGCAAAGAGAAGCCTAGCCATCTTCCCCAAAGAAGCAACAGAGAGCCACAGACCTGGAAAGATCTGAAATGCAAATCAAAACCACAATGAGACACCACTCACACCAGTGAGAATGGCATACATTAAAAAACAGGTAACAACAAATGTTGGTGAGGATGTGGAGAGAAAGGACCTCTCCTACACTGCTGGTGGGAATGCACACTGGTCCAACCAGCATGGAAAGCTGTGTGAAGTTTCCTCAAGCCACTAAAAATGGGGCTACCATTATGACCCAACAATTCTATTTCTTGGAATCTACCCAAAGGACACAAAAACATTAATTCAAAAAGATACATGCACCCCTATTTTTATTGCAGCACTGTTTACCACAGCTAAGTTATGGAAACAACCCAAATGCCCAAAAATAGATGACTGGATCAAGAAGATGAGGTATATACACACACAATGGAATACTATTCAGCAATCAAAAAGATGAACTTAAGCCATTCGCAGCAACATGGATGGAGCTAGAAGGGATCATTCTCAGTGAAATAAGCCAGAAGGAAAAAGAAAAATATTGAATTGTTTCACTTATAGGAGGGATATAGGGGAACCAAATAAGGGATCAGGGAAAAAACAACAACAACAATAATAATAATAACAACAACAACAATAATAAAAACAAAACAAAACTAGCAGGCAACCATGAAAGAAATTCTGTGAGGAAGGGGAAGGTAAAAGTATCAAAACAAGGGAGAGAAGAGCACAAGGGACTGTGGTGATGGTTCATGGGTGAATTGGTCGTGGGACTTTTATGGGGAATACACAATGATGTAAAAGATATAAATAAAAAATATATATTAAAAAAAGAAATTAAAAAAAAATTGTTGATGCTGTGTACCTCACAGACAATTTGTGTGAATGGATATTGAGGGCAGAGTACTCTACTGCCCAATTTTCCACCCCAAACCTTAACTTGGTAGATGATCCTAGACTTTTGACAGAACCCTGTTAAAAAGGGGCAAGGTTCCCCAAGAGAGCTAATATCGTTCTACAACCTTAGCAAAATGATTTTTTTCACTCCTAGAATTGTAGACTGATATTCAAGCCCATTATATTGTCAAAGGATCTTATTTTAGGGAGGTGACATTTATTCTTTTTGTCCTCTAACACTGTTGAGCTAATAAAATACACCCTATGATTCTGCACTTGATCATTGCCCTGAACATCAGTGTCATTATCCTGAGAGTTGATTGCCTTCACACGTGTTCACTCATTTGTGCCAACTCAGTGTCTTTGTTTGAAGAACATCCTTATGTTTCTCCTTCTCAACAGCCAGAAATGTTTCCAGTGCTGTGCACAGGTAATGGTTCTTTAAATTACCAACATTCTGTCATATTCTGGACAGATTTTCTTCAAGAGTCAGCAAAAAAGCAAGACCTTCAAGGACTGCTCTCCAAACCAGTGGATGTTCTACTTGGTATGGACAGAGTTCCCACTGGGAAGTGCTTGCTGAGACACTTTGTTGTTCATTCTAAAACCTTTGTTAAAAGTTCCAGGGGGTATTTTATTCATATGATAGCTGTATTCATTTATTTATTTAGAAAATACATGTGGAATGGCAATTGTGTGCCCGTGTTACTAAATAAGTTCTGAGAGGTGCTCTCTGGGATCGCACAGCCTTCCGGGTTGGGAATGAATATATGTAATGTTATAAAAGAGTGCGGAAGTGCTATGGTAGAGGTAGGCACAGGGCACCAGAAGACAAAAGCTGGTAGGAGTTGGAATTGGAAGTCAACTGAATTGGGGTTTTTGGAAACAGGCCCAGAGTCTCAGGATCCCAGGTGGACTCTTTCTCAGTTCTTGTCTTTGGCAAGGAAAGAATCCAACGTTGAGACCAAAGTACAGAAAAGAAAGAGATTTTTGATAGGTAGAAAGAAGAACAGGAAAGCTGTACGAGTGGAGAGGTATCCTGAGTGGGTAGACACTGAAGGGGCGAGAAGTAGTTGCTTATATGGGTATAGTGGGCAAGGAGTGGGGGTTTGGCTGTTGGGTGTCTCTGAATTGTGTCTCTTGTAGATTGGCTGGGCAAGGGTGTCTACTAGGCTACTGAGGTCCGCTAAGTTTGCCTGCATTACCTGGCCTACCTTTCTGAAACTAGCCTTGGCCTGTTGCTTCAGCATTGTGTTACTGTTTTGGTGTTCTGGACATTCCACTCTTTCCTGGGTGTGGAAGGGGAAACCTTCCCGGCCTCCCCTTGTTTCCCAATCAAACTGATCAATGGATTTGGATTCTTGGGGCACCCTCTTCCTAATTGCCTATATTCATTTCCTAACTTCCTTCTTTAAAACTAGAAAGGGTCAGGAAACATTCTGGGTGAAGCTGTATCCAAAGTGTGTTTTAAAGTAAGGAGTTGGAATTATTCCAAAATAGAAAAGGGGACCAAATACTAATGTTCTTTAAAAGCTGTGCTAGGACAAGTATGGACAGCTGTTTGGAGCTTCCTCAAAACACCAAAAAAGATCTACCATACGATCCAATGATTTAAATTCTAGGAATCTACCCAAGGAACACAAAAGCAGCAATTCAAAAAGAAACCTGCATGCCTGTTTATTACAGCAGTATTTACAATAGTCAAGATATGAAAAAATCTAAATGTCCCAGAACAGATGAATGAATCAAGAAGATGTGATATATATACACAATGAATTACTACTCAACGATCAAAAAAGATAAACTCATGCCATTTGCAGCAACATGGATGGAGCCGGAAGGGATTATGTTAAGTGAAATAAGTCAGAAGAAAAGAGATAAATATTGGATGATTTCATTTACATATGGAATATGGAGAAACTGAACAAAGGGTCAGGAAAAAGACAAAACTTGCAAGGTGACCATATATATGAGGCATAAATTGGGGGGGGGTATTTGGGGTGGGGAGAGATAGGGTTCCAAACAGGGCAGAGAAGAGCACAAGGGACTATGGTAATGGATTTCAGGTGCTATGTTGGTGAGAGAACTATGGGTGCTACACCTGAGGGGAGAAATCAAATACAGTACAAAAATTAATAATATAAAAATTGATAAAAGAGAGAATTCCAAAATTAAATAAACAAAAGTTATGCTAAGAAATTTGTACTTTACCCAGAACTGGGTGTGGTTCCATGCGGTCAAGAATTCTAAATATGAAAGAGACTTAATCTGGTTTCCCATTTAAAATGAGAAATCTGGTGACAACACTGAGGATGAATTTGGAACAGGGGAAGAGATATCTACTCGGAGACAGTTAAAATAATTGAGATAATGAAGTATAAAAGCCAGAGCTCAGGCATTAGAAGACAGAATGTGTGTGTGTGTGTGTGTGTGTGTGTGTGTGTGTGTGTGTGTGTGTGTGTGTGTA
>PVIJ01010053.1:14654-28494 GCA_004024925.1 Scalopus aquaticus | reverse complement strand
CAATATTGATGAACAAGATGAAAGAGCAGTCCTTAGGAGACTGATGATGAATGAATCTTTGGATTCCTTGACTGTGAGGGGCCTGTGGAATTCTCAAAGATCCTAGTTAGCATTTGGATATATGTTTGGGAGAACACTGAAATAGTTGGGCTGGAAATAAATATTTTGGATTCTTCAGCCTAGAGAAGATAGTTAAAACCTTGGTTAAATGAAATCTCTTAGGGAGTAATTGTAAAGGAAAAAGAGGTTATCAATTACAGGGCACACTGACTTTTAAAGGATGATCATTTGAAGAGGCATATGTCAAACATTTCTTCTGAAAACAAGCAATTATAAAAGTAAGAAGAAAGCTGAGAGTAGAATCTAGCAGTAAATGGAAGGGAGAGAGAAAAAGAGAGAGAGAGAGAGAGAGAGAGAGAGAGAGAGAGAGAGAAATTTCCATGTATACTATGTTAGACCTAGTCCAACTACACTAAAAATATCAAGGGCCACCTAGAAGTGCTGATTTACTTAGATTCCTTTTTTCAACCCAATTAATTAAAATAGATAAAAAGTCTATTATGAACAAAGAAGCATAGTGAATGTTAATGAAATTCAGAGGGGACTTAGGAAAATAATTAGCAAAGCAATTATAGTTTTATTTAATGGTTAAAAAGTGACATGAAAAAGTAAACCATCTACAAATTTGTTTAGGTTAGTTTTTGTAAATATTAGGATATGAGTTCAAATGTTTCAAGTAAAATGCTTATTAATTTCGTTTTGGAGAATTCCTATTGCTGCATCTGAAATTAAAATTAATGGAAAGCTATTTAAAGTTCCCTATGTGACAACAAATTTTTGCTTTAGTATAATCCAGCATATATGCTTTAGTAGCTGAAAAAGGAGCAATTGTGTAATTTAGCAATGCATTTGTTAAGGTCATCACTGCATTAGTTTGCTTGAGTTGCCATAAGACTCATGAGAGTATAGCACAGTCTGAGTAATTTAAGCTACAGACATTTATTTCCTCATAACTCTGGAAGCTAAAGTCTGAGATCAAGATGTTGACACGGTGGGTTTCTCCTAAGCATCTTTCCTCAGCTTGTAAATGGCAATCTTCTCCCTGCTTCTTTTTCTTTTTTTTTAAAGATTTATTTATTTATGCATACAAGCTGGGGTACAGGCCAGAGGCGTGGGGTGGTGAGAGGGTTCGCCAGAGACAAAGTGGGGAGCAGAACAGGCAGATGGATGGAAACACACTGCTGAGGGGAGCAGCGGGTGAGGCAGGAGAGGTCTGCTGTGCCATGTGGGATTCTCCCCAGCCGGGTGTCGAACTCGCATTGCCACTGCCCACAGCTCCACAGCACATCGCTTAACCGCTGCGCCACCAGGGGGGCCCTTCTCCCTGTTTCTTTATATGGTCTTCCTTTTGTATATGTCTGTACTTTAATCTCATCTTCACTTTTATTTTACATTTTGTTTTATTAAGGTAACATTGTTTTACAACATTGTATGTAATTCAGAGGCATAGGATTCACACCTCCTGAGGTGCATGTTGCCACAGCAAACCCACCAAGTCACCCACAGTCCTCCAGCATAGTTTATAGAGCCTTCTCTCCATTTTGTTAAATCTCTGCATCCTGCCCCATCTTGTAGCCTCAACTCCACAGTCAGATTTCAAGGTTTTGCTGTTGGCTTGGCTTTGTCTGACCCTGTATTTCTCTATTTCACTTATTGAAACATCCCAGTATGCGTCTTTCTCCTTCTGACTTATTTTGTTTATCCCTTCCAGTTCATCCATGGTGTCACAAATGTCAAAAGCTTATCTTTTTTAATAGCTGAGTAGTATTCAACTGTGTTTCTATACCACATGTCCACTCATCTAACATCGGGCACTTAGGTTGCTTCCATAACTTCGCTGTTATACAAAGTGGTAAAGTGAACAAATGAGTGCATATATCCTTTCATTTAGCGTTTTTGTATTCTTTTATTAGTTACCTTTGTGTGGAATTGCTGTATGGTATGAAAGTTCTTTTTTTTTTTTTTAAATTTTGGAAACTGCTGTAAAAATTTTTTTTTAAATTTTGGTCCATGGGTTGGACCATTCTAATTTCCAACAGCAGTGTATGAAGCGAGAGACAAGTGGTTCTGTCCACTGCTGAAATTAGTCACCTGCTACTGGGGTGCCCTTTGCTAAAGAGTTGAATAGGTTATACTTATGGTGATAAGTATGCCATCTCCTTCCAGGTTTGGGGCCGTGGGAGAACCCAGGATTTGGTGGGGAAAGAGCAGGTGTTTCTCCTGGTGAACTATCATTATTTCTGATTTACTGTTTCTCAGATTTTCCTACCCTTTTCAATGGTTTCTCTCTCCTCCTTGCTGATGCACTGTTGGTAACTTCCCCGGTCTATTCCAGACGTGGCTGCTATCCTAACCTCCATGTGCCTATAGGAAGCAGTGACTCAAGTTTCCTTTCTGGCTGACAGCTTCACCCTTCCTAGTCTCCTCTTCATGTAAGGACAGCAGCACATTGGATTGGAGCCCACTCTAATGACCTCATTTTAATTGAATTACCTATTAAAGGACCTTTTCTCCAACTCCAGTCACATTCTGAAGTAATACAGAGAGTTAGGACTTCAACATAGGAATTTGGGGAAACACAATTCAACCCATAACAATCATAAATACAGATCTGCTTAAAAAATTAATTGTTATTTATTGACAGTAAAATGATAACTTTTCTTATATCATCCTATTTTTTACTTAAAGTTACAAAAGATATATTTTATCATAAGCATATTTTTGATTACTAACAAAGTATGTAATTATGGTAAATGAAGCACATTTCCTTGATTCACTAGTAGTTGGTATATAGTTGTATTTAACCATGGAATGATGGTTATATGGAAGATCAAGGTCATCCACAAATTCCTTGATACCCTTTTCATTGAGAGGTGGGTGTCTAATATCAATTCTCTTCCTTTGAATTGGTGAAGGTTCTGTCTGCTATGACCAGTATGCTAAAAATGATGCTATCTTGGACTTCAGGCTTAAGATATTGGCAGCTTCCTCTCGGGACTCTTGCAAGACTCACTTTAGGAGCCCTGATTCATCATGTAAGTAGTTTATTACTGGGAGACTGCATATTGGAGAGGCCGTGCCTAGGTGATCTGGTCAGTAGTTCTCTTTCAGTTCTCCTTGTCAAATCACCTGATATGTGAGCAAACCCATTTGGGATCTGTCATCTGACACTGAATTATATCATGAGACCATGGTCAATCCCATGTGGAAAATGATGTTTATAAAAATGTTTTCTAAATTTAACTTCTTGAAAATGAAAACTAATAAAATATATTAGCGCATCAGTAATGTCAACATATAGAACTTTCTAGAAATGCATCTATTGTCTAGAAATGCATCTATTGCTTCATGTACACCAATAAGCTAAATCCCACTTTGGTAGTCATAGTTGTTAAATAATAATTGTATGCCTGAACTCAAGATCAAAAACTTCATGGACATGTGAGCATGTGTATGTGCACACAAACACACAATTTATTTGTTTGTCATTTATCTCTCCTGACTACAATGTATGCTCCTTGAAGGCATGGATTTCTTGGCTTTACCCCAACTCCTAATCTAATACTTGACACATATGAAAGCTTGGTTATCTCCTGATGGTAGAGTTCTGGAGTGGGATTACTGACTCTAATGGTGTAACTATCAAAGATATATTAATGGTATATTTGACACATTTGACTAATTTCTAATTCTATCCACAGAGTAAAATGACAGTACCATTGTCCCAACCTTCACCAGAAGGGGTTTCATCAAAACTTTTCATCTTTAGCAACAAAGATGTCTTCTTTTTACTGCTATTCTTTCCCTTAGCATCAGAAAAAAAGAAAGCAAGCCTATGACAGATAGAAAATACAAGGCATCTATGGATACAGAGGAGTTACCAAATGCCTTCCAGGGAACCAATGTGTTCAGAAATTCTCACATTTAACAGGACACTATTTACTCTTTTGCTTTACCTTTAGTTAACTAATTAATTAAAGATAAATCACTCAACTGAATATCAGAATAACAGTTTCAATTTAGAGTGTATGTTTTTTTTCATAGAACAACTTTCTGAGAATAAGAGACAAAAGTGGAAATAATCTTTTTTCAATCATTTTTCCATTTGTACATGGTGGTAAAAATTTGGAATTTGACATTAATAGTTGACAACTGTTATAGTCTGATGTCTATGGTTAAAGTTACCTGTTTATGTTGAGGCTTCACAAGGGTAGTTGGAGAATGATGCAAGTGTATTTTGTGTGCCTTGCTTCCTGTGTGCAAGGTGATGAGAAACAAACTGGCACCAAGAATGTTTCACCACGAATTTTCTGGATGGAAAAAGAAGGAAAAATAAAAACGTGTGAAAAATGTATGGGGAAGTCAGAAAATAAGGGAGTAAATAAAAACTTAAAATCACTATGCATCTACACAAGAAATAAGCAAAATGATAGAATGACAGCAGTTACTTGAGATAGGATAGGTCCGGCATGATCCTAGAGAATACACAGTTAGGTAAGAACTGGGACTCAGTAATTGAAATCGATGCCTCTTCTCACAAGCTTTCAATGTCTCCCTTTCCCTGGCACACACCAATCTTAGTCTTGTTAGATTCCCTGGCTAGATTAGTGACATACATGAAGCAACCTCATCACACTATTTTCTGATTCACTTTTGTTTATCAAGTTGAAAACAATGATGACTTCTTAAAAAGACCAAATCAGATTACATATGAGCATTTAAAAAATATGCAAAAAATATTATTTACATGCATTTATTAAATGCCTAGCACTGGTACTAAACACTATCTCTACATATTAGTTAGCTGAATTTTTGCATGGGTTCCCAAAAATGGTGCTGACATTATGGTCATTTCAAAGATGAAACCAGATAGGGTGAGGGAAGAAGAAAGTTTGCCTCTTATCATACAACAATGGAATTAGATACAAACCCCACAGTCAGACTACTCAGCATCACAACTATTTAGTCTTTGTGGAATTCCATTTTATGTATTTTCAGATTTTCAAGATGGGATAGTATCAGTTGAGAATATTTTTGTATTCAAGGTGATCTTTTTGAGGATGGTAGTCTACTTTTTAAAGGGCCACTGATATTCCTTAACTTGAACTTGAGGATTCAAAATAAAAGACTTAATGTTTTCACAGAAAACCTACACTGTGGAAAGTGTGTTATATCCAAGCAGTATTCTGTGTAAACAACTAACAAATCAGAAAAAAGGGAAAAAACGTTAACAGTAATTTAGCAGCAAATGGGGCATTTGACCTGCAGTTCCCAGATGAATTTTCATATGACATGAATAATTTATTTTAGGAAGATGAAATGATATGGGTTATGTAATGCCTGATGAGAAATTGCAGTCTCAATCGAGGAAATTGCTTCTACTAAGCAGGGTCACTAGCAGAGGAAGGAGTTGTTCCCTGGATAGCATTTTCCACCTTGAGAATCTTGGTCCAAGCTGTGCCTAAGTGCTTTCGAGCCAGCTGTGATACAACCAGTGTAACTGAAGTTAGCTTCAATTCCAGAGACCTCAAAAGCCTCTTGAACATCTAGCACCCAAATGGCCTCTGTGCTATTTTCTGAGAGATTGTGTGCCAATCACAGCTCCTCATCTTGGAGTTGCAGTTACATTTCCTAGATTTGCACAGATGCAAGGCTCTCCCAGAACTAGCATAAGCTGTCAAATTGTAGGGCAGCTCAGTTGCTCCTTGGAATTTATGCCCTGAGGGACAAGGACTCTATAGAACATTTTGAAAGCTGACAGCTTAGTGTTAACAGCTGAATTTTGACATTTCAGGCTATTATCAAAACTCTCTCAAACAGCTGAAACTGTAGGTATGTGACAGTTAAGCCTTCTGTGAGGCATGTTTATCTGGCAGGAAGAATGCTATCAGTTTCACTGTTCTGTGCATTTCTGTTGCTTTTTGTTAATCAGCTAAAACCAATGCATTGTTGGGATATGTAAAATGACAAGGAAAATAAAAAGCACAAGACTGTGCTCAATATAAACATATGGCCTTCCTGCTTTGAAACACTTAGTTGGAAAATTTTGCCTTTGAATTTGAGACATAAAAAGCAATTAAGCGTTCACATATTTGGTAATCTCTTTAAAAATTCACACTTAGTCATTATCCTATGGATTTAGGAGGCAATGAAAAATCATATTTCTTCCTAAACCAGAACTGGCACAATTGAATATATTGTTGTCTGAAACATATTTTATCAAAATAAGAAACTAAAATGTGAGTTTTTTTATACAAGGTGGCAGCCCTCTTAATTTTCATTCCATTAAATGTTGTTGAAAAAAAAATCAATGTCTGACAAATGTAAAAGGGCAGAGTTAAGATAGCTGTTTGGAGGAAAGTATGTCAGAAAAGAAGAGCTGTTTTTTTTTTTTTTCTTTTTATAGTAGAAAGAGGAGAATGATCCTGTGGCTGTTTTCTTTTTATCCAAATCATTTTGTTAGTAAAGACCAAAATGAAATTACATTGCTAATGATAAAAGAATTTTCCTCTCTGATTTCTAGAAAAATGGTTAAAAGCACAACCTCTTTACTTTCCTTAGAAAACATACCTCGGGCCCCTTTGCTAACCATTACATCAATTCAGATTTTAAAAACTTGGCCCTACCCCAGTAGAACCTTCACCAAGAATGCAGCAAAAAAGCCTATCTTATGCTTAAATACTGGATAAGTACAAATTGAAATGTGTCATTAAAATAATTAACCTAACCAAAGCCCCTGCTTGCCACAAATGGAATATAAAATGCTAGGAATCTTTCAGGTTCTCAAACTGATTTATGACTAAAGAACTGAATTTTTTTTAAATTTATTTTTATTTATGCATACAAGAGCTGGAGTGTGGGCCAGAGGTGCCGGGGGGCGGGCGGTAGTTGAGAGGATTCACCAGTGGGAAGCAGAGCAGGCTGATTGACTGAAATACACTGCTGAGGGAAGCAGCGGGCGAGACAGGAGAGGTCTGCTGCGCCATGTGGGTTAGCTCCCTGGCTGGGGATTGAACTCAGGCTGCATGCAGTGGCTGCTAATAGCTTCATAGTGCTGAGACTTAACCCTTATGCCACCAGGGAGGCCCTGAAAACTGAATTTTGATAAAACATTTTCAAGATGAGTCATGGTCTTATTCTCCAGGTATTTACACAGCACCACAGGCAGTCCATTCAATAAATTTAGCTCTTTCAAAATAGTCCTTAGTGGGAAAAATGAACTATCATTAGTTGGACTTTTCTCTTGAGTTAAATTTTACAGAGACATAGATTTTGAATTAATCAGTAACCTAGACTGATCTGTAGGCTAATTTTTATGAAGGCTTTGTAATGATACACAAAAACAACTATTGCTTGAAGACTGCCTGCTGTGTTAGGCATGACTGCAAGTCATGCCTGTACACATATATCACACATACTCATGTACTTCATATGTACTTACATGTATGTGTATGTACATGCACTGCTGTATAATCTTTAATCCACAGAAAACACTTGATATTGGTAGCTACTATATCACCACTTTGGAGAGAGGGATGTAGAGGGCAGAAAGTAACCTGGGTGGTATTTAAACCCAGACCATCTGACTGTAAAGCCTGAGATAGTTATTTATCACTGCATTTTACTACTGTTTGGTCTGTTCATAAGAACATTTCATGTTGAAATATATTTACTGGACGTTTATCTGAGGCATAAGAATTTCAGAATTCTGAGTTCCTTCAAATTATGGTCAATGTAGTGCTGGGGAATAACCACAATAGAACTAGTATTTTCAATGCTTCCACAGAAAAAGTTCTAGAGGCAGAGCTGATAATGAAAAAAATACTGATTGTGAATTTAAAAGGTGGTGAACTTTCACTGATAACAGCCAAATTTATCCTTAAAGTTTCCCTTTTATATTTACAAATTCCCCTTTCCACATTTGAATAGCTGGTTTTTAGAAGTGATGACAGAAGTATTACAGAGTCAGCCCTAACAACAGCTGTTAGCTCAAGATTAGCGCAAGTAAAAACTTTTCTCAGTTTTTGCTGCACATCTGTTGTAATTTTGCTTTTATATAAAAAAAAAAATCTGTGGAGAGTGTGCAGGACTTTTCCCTATGTTTAAAATATGTTTCTGTAGTTTCCTTTTTCATTGCTTTGTTTCATTTCTTGCAAATTTTTCTTTTAGTGCATTGTAACCACTTGGCTTCAAGCAGACACCAAGGATTAAATAAAAATTTAAACACTTCCCTCTTGTAAAATAAAAGTGTATTGGGCTTCAAAATATATTGAGCCTATTATTTTTATATAAAAAATGTGTATATAAAATAAAATATAACATCATATACCTTTGCATTTTAGAGTGCTTTATTATACATTTTAATTACAATGTTAAGATAAACCAGGTTTGAAAGGTAGTTTCTCTCTTTTTGCTTAGATTTCTGTGTAATTTGGTCAAAAATTATATGACTTATTTATTTTATTAGTAGTTTAAAACAAAACAATGAATGAGATAACTGGATGACAAATATATGATATGTTTAGATTGCTTAATTATGTCTTTGCCAAAGAGCTTTTCGTAAATACTTTTAAGCAGCTGCGTAGTATATATACTATATATTTATATATCATATATAAATGATATATACACCGTATTTGGCCTTTCTACCTGAGTAAGTGACTTCGCCACCTGGGAGTCTCCGAAGGCAGATGTCTCAGGGAGTGTTACAGCATCATTCCTCCACGCATGAGCTACCTTGGGTCGTATGTGGTCAATAGAGAAGAACTAAAATAAAATAATATTTTCAAGATTTTAGATACAAAAGTGTCTGGAGGCACAGCTACTAATGGAAAAATATTTATTTGTGAGTTGAAGGTTATCAGGAGTGAAAAAGCCACTTTTACAACCAAATGCCACAAAATCTGGTTTCTGGCCCTTCCAGTTCCAGCCACCAGAAAGAGAATGTCTACGGGCTTATATTCAGACTTTAAAAGTTCTCAAATTTCTTTCCAGATGGCACCAGGAATTTGAAAGTTGTTTCTATGTTATCTGAGCCTCAGTCTGCTTATCATTAAATTGGGAGTAAAATGATATAATTTTAGTTTTTTCTAAGGATTAAAATAAGATGAAAACCTATGAAACTCTCTGGGTCTCATAGTAATTGTTTCTGGTCTCTTGGTAAATATATCAATTTCCAGTTTGCTAGTAGTGTGACAATAGTTTCTAATTTTAAAATGATTATAAAAATAGAAGAGTTGATATTGAACAAGATAGATTTTTGTTGGGTCAAGAAATACTTTTATTGGTTAGGACTCTTCTGTCTGGAATTTATGGAAGTTTACATCAGCATTTTTCAAGCTGGGATCCATGGAGCACCTGTATTAGAATCTTTTGCAGTACAGATTACCTACTTCTACTCTGAAGTTACTAAATCAAAATCTCTGTGGAAGGCACTTGGGTGAATGTGTACTTAGCAACATCCCCAGAATTTCTTTTTTTTTTTTTTTTAGAGAGAGATTTATTTATTTTTGCATACAAGCTAGCGTCCAGGCCAGAGGTGTAGGGTGGCGAGAGGTTTCACCAGAGACAGAGTGGGGAGCAGGACAAGCAGATCGATGGAAATACACAGCTGAGGGGAGCAGTGGGCGAGGCAGGAGAGGTCTGCCTTGCCATGTGGGAATCTCCCTGGCCGGGCGTCGAACTCGCATCACCGCTGCTGATAGCTCCACAGCACAGCGCTTAACCACTGTGCCACCAGGGAGGCCCCATTCCTTTTTCTAATGAAGTATTGCTTTATTCTCTCATTCTCTCCCTCCCTCCCTCTCTCTCTCTCTCTCTCTCTCTCTCTCTCTCTCTCTCTCTCTCTCTCTCTCTCTCTCTCTCTCTCTCCCTTCCTTTGGCTCTCATATCAACCTTGTTAGATACTACGAACAAGTAGCATCTTTTATGGGTCAGAAAACTGAGATCCAGTGTCAATCATCTCACTCAAGGTTACAAAGACAATAAGAGGCAGAACTTAGGCCTGTGTATGGGGTCTCTAGTTCAATACTTTTTATACTGCATCTCACTCATTCTCCTTTACATGAGAAGTTGCTAGCTGAAGGTAGTTTAGTGTTTAAGGTGGATCTTGCTATTCTACAATATATTATTTTACAGCCAATGAAGATGTCCAAAGTTTTTAATTAGTATAATGATTAAATAAGATCTGTGTTCTAAGATGCAGCCTCCCTCCTTGAGGGAGAAGAAACTGAAGCCAGGAGGTAAATTAGGAAACTTCAGTCTGGGCTACTTCTGCCCAAAATTTTCACTTGCAATACAGTGAACCATGGAAATGAAATATATTTTTAAAGAAGTCATAGTTGTGAATTCATAAAATGTTTTTAGAGTGCTTATTTAATTTTAATATTAATCATATTAATATGACTTGCTCCACTAATTAATGTTGTGAACTCTGAAATTAGAACCATGCTTCATTCGTCATTGTATCCCCAGAATCTAGTTTAATGCTAGGTGTATGATTTCATTAAGCATGAACTTGAGTGAAAAATAGCAAAAATGTGTTTGAATTTGACAAATAAAAATTGTTTACATACATAGTTCTTATTGCATATTCTTCATATATGCCAACATATAGCTTTATGCATATTTACTCATTTAATCATTACAATCACCGTATTTTAATAATCCTTACTTTGTACAGAAGCACAGCAAATGGTTAAGTAATTCATTAAGGTCAGTCACTTATCCAAGCTTTAATTTTTATTTATTTTTTGCATTTGATAGGTATTTATTGAACTGTGTTGGTAGATTTGTGAGCACTTAGATACTTTCACTGAGTAAAACACACACATCTCTGGTGGTTTTAACCATTGGTGTTCTTAAGAATCTCCTAGAAAGCCTTGTAAGTCCAACTTCAGCCCTGGGAGATTCTATTGTAGGGGTTCTGGAATAAGTTCCATGAGTTTGTATTTTTTTTCCTGTTTATTTAATTTTGTTTTTAAAATTTGTTATTGAGGTACCATTGTTACATATCCTTGTTAGTGTTTTGACAGTATAGAATTTCCTCCCTCGGGTGTATTCATTGTAAGATTCCCATCACTGAAGCCACCCATAGTCTTCCACTGTAGTCCATTGTGCTCTCCACCCCTTCTCAAACCCTCTTTTCATGCCTCCCCCACTCCTTCTGAAAGCTAAAGACCTATGGTGTACTTTTAAGGATTGGTTTGAAAGTTTGTCTCTGTTGGCTATTCTATAGCCCACATATAAGTGACACCATTTGATACTTATATTTTTCCTTCTGGCTTATCTTGCTTA
Source organism: Scalopus aquaticus (assembly GCA_004024925.1). Lineage (NCBI taxonomy): Eukaryota > Metazoa > Chordata > Mammalia > Eulipotyphla > Talpidae > Scalopus > Scalopus aquaticus. Next base: position 17,139 of record PVIJ01010053.1, on the reverse strand, counting down.
GGATAATCCCTTCCTGTTCAATCTATGTTTCTGTAAATGACATGACTTTCTTTTTTAATTTCCAAGTAGTTTTCCACGGTGTATATATACCACATCTTCTCAATCTACTCATCTGTTTTGGAACACTCAGGTTGTTTCTATATCTTGACAATTGTAAGTTGTGCTGCTATAAACATAGCAGTGCAGGTTTCCTTTTGAATTAGTATTTTTGTATTTTTTTCGGGTAGAGAAACCTAGGAGTGAAATCTCTGGGTCATGTTGCAGATACTCAATGCTTTCCATAGGAGCTGGACCAGTCCATATTCCCACCAACAGTGTAGGAGGAGTCCTTTTGCTCCAAATCCTCACCAGCACTTGCTATTTCTGGTCTTTTTGATGTGGGCCATCCTCACAGGTGTGAGGTGGTATCTCATTGTGGTTTTGATTTGCATTTCCCTGAGGGTAAATAATGATGAACATTTTTTCATGTGCCTGTTGGCCATCTGTATGTCTTTGGAAAAGTGTCTACTTAACTCATTTCCCATTTTTTGATTGGGTTAGTTTTTGCTATTGCTGTTGTTGAATTTTAATGTTTGATGTGATTTAGTTAACTATGGTATGTGGCTGTCATCCAAAAGATGACTCAGTGGAATGACTGTTTTAATCTTGGAACTGTGCCAGTTGGGACAGGTGTCCTCCAAGGTTGAGCAGACACAGAAGGGAAATTAAGGATATATATTTGCCTTGGTGTATAAGGTCACATGTCACATACACAGAGTTTATTGGGCAGCACTGTTCACATGACCCAAATTAACTGAAGGGAAAGCTACAAAATGTGTAAGAGAACGTGGATCTTTGGTGAACACTAATTATTTCTGCCATGTTTTAAAAAAATATAATAATATATACATAAAAATAAATCATTGGAAGAAATGCATTTGTTTTCAGAACTGACTCCATGATTGATGATCTCATAATGTAATTACCAGCTTTGAATCAGCTCCATCATGCATAAAATGAGAATAATGAATGAAACCCAATTCTTAGGGATGTTGTGAGAATTAAGTGCAATGATAGAGGCAATAACCTCTAGCTATTATATTATGTTATAGTGACATATATGTTGTGACATATGTCATATACATTATAATGACATAGTACCTTAGTACTCATGTATTACAGTCATTGTATTAGTATTTTCAGAGATCTCTCTATCTCTTATTTATCTAGCTAAAGAGAAAAGAGAGATCATTCCATTTGCTTATGCAGTTATGGAGAGTGGCAATCCAAACTTACAGTTTGGGTCTAAAGATCGAATTTGCTGTAGAAACAGGAAAAGTCCATGTTCAAATTGGAAGATTGTCAGGCAGAAGAGCTATTGTTTGGTCTGAAGATCATTCAGTGGAAAAATTCTCCCTTACTCAAGGGAGACTGAGCCTTTTATTCTATTTAGTCTTCAACTGATTGGATGAGACTCACCCACACAGGGGAGAGCAAACTGCTTTACTCAGACTACTGGTTTAAATGTCAATATTATAAAAAACATCTTCATAGAAATGTCTGAAATAATATTTAACAAACTATCTGGGTATTTCATGGCTAAGTCTCATTCACACGTAAAATGAAAGACATTGTTATGGTCATTATTTTTATTAATATACAGTCCGAAGTAAGGTTTTCCTGTATCTTAGTGAAATTTCATTTTTTCCCTCAACTATTCCTTTTTTTTCTTTTTAAAGACCCACATAAAAAAATCCCTTCCAGATAAGCAATACTCAAACCAGTTGGATACCATCAGTGAAGACAGAATTGTTGTGCCCAGAGTGAGCATATTAAATTGGCAGCCCTCATGCTAGACTGTAATCTTGAAAACTGCATAGTCACCATGACAGAGGAGCAGTCAGGTCTTCTAAAATGACGTCACATGGAAAACTAAGAAAACTCGCTCATTGATCTTCTGACTTCATTACAGCACCTATAGTATCATTTTGATGTTATTTTCATTTACATACTATTTATAGTGTTCAGTTACATTTTAGATTTTCACAATCATATTATAGCTAATAACTTCTATAATCCTCAATCTCATATTTATCAAAGTCTTTTTTTTCCTTTTTTTATTGTTATTTATGTCTTTTACATTTTGTATTCCCCTTGGGCAGCCCACCACCAATTCACCCGTGATCCATCTCCATGGTCCCCTGTATTCTCCTCTCTTCCATTTTGTGCCCTTATCCTCCCCCCGGCCCCCACCGCTGAGTGTCTCTCTCCCACCCGGCCTCCCTATAGTCCTGTTATAAGTGAAATCATTCGATATTTTTCTTTTTCTTTCTGGCTTATTTCACTGAGTATGATTCCCTCTAATTCCATCCATGTTGCTGCAAATTGCATGTGTTTATCTTCTTTCCATGCTGAATAGTATTCCATTGTGTATATGTACCACATCTTCTGGATCCAATCATCTATTTTTGGACATCTGGGTTGCTTCCATACCTTTGCTATTGTG
>PVIJ01010053.1:0-14554 GCA_004024925.1 Scalopus aquaticus | reverse complement strand
TGTGAACATATGGGTGCATGTATCCTTTCGGATTAGTGTTTTTGTGTCCTTTGGGTAAATTCCCAAAAGTGGTATTGCTGGGTCGTATGGGAGCTCCATGTTTAGCAGTTTGAGGAATCGCCACACAGCTTTCCATAGACAGCCTCCAAACAATCAACTGAGGCAAGGAGGGAAAAAATCTGCCAAAATGTTGGGGTTGTGTAATGAAAGCAATTTACTGATTGACTTATTTTCTCCTTTTCAGCTGGTTGTCCTCAGGGTGACACAGATGAAAGGAGATTTCAAACTCAAGTTCATGTCAAGTTCATGCAATATATTGGAAAGATACAAAAAGCCTGGAAAGATAATGTGTTCTGGGTACCCAGAAGTCTAGCAGACACAGCATTTGTCAAAATTACCAAGGAAATAAATGCCACACATATAATGCTTTCCAGGAAAATGCCTTCTCATTTTTTTTAAATTCAACTTGAAAACTTCCTTTGAGAGAATTAATATCAGCTAATCACACTGTAGCCAATCACCTTGTTAGGATGAATTGATAATTGATGATTGTTAAAAATGAGTTGTTTGAACTGATAGAATGTCTAACCAGTGAATCACTGAGTCTAGATAACCACAGTAGGTAGGGAATGGGAAAGATTAATTCTTGCACAGTCTTAATTTTTAGAGTACCTCCCAAAGTATGTAAAATAACTTTGTCTATGGGAAGTTCAAGTGATATGAGCTTATTAACAAGGGACTCCAACGTTCATAGCAAGGAGCATATATAGTAAACTAGCCCAGAAGAATTTTAGTTCTGTTTTAAAATATTGAAAGATAGAATTAAATTTTTTTGTGTTACTTGAAAAATGAATTGTATTTCAAATGCTTTCCTTATATACAAAAAACATAATTGTTGTACACATTGAAAAACACTTAATGACATATTTTATGGATTTATAAGCAAAACAGGTGTTGGAAAATCTTGTCAAAGTTATGTCATGTTCTTTTCTTTTCAATACTCTTCAAACTCTGTTCCATGATAATTATCACTGTAGAGACAGAAAGTGGAGCCAAGGATGCTTGAGGACTATTTCTAGAGCTATACATTGACCTTCACTGTACTTATTATGCATCTACAGGAGGCAGTACATGTTTCAACTGCAGGTCTATAAAAAAGGGGAACTATAGAAAATTATATGCTTCCTACTTTTTCTGTGGTTACTATAACTTATTACAAAAAGGACTGTTTATAATGGAAGAGGTTATCAGCATACACAAACTAATTAATATATCACTTAAACTAATTTAGTCATATTCAGCAGTGGAGAAAACAGGCCACTCCAAACTATCCACACCCTTTACTATGTGCATAATACTTTGATAAACATTTAATGAAGTTCTATTTGAATGCAGTTGAAATTTATAAATTTCTCACATTGAAAGTTTTGTGTAAAACCTGATTACAAAGTAAAACTGTTTTCTCTGTTCACGACACTCTTGACACCAAATGTGTGGGTTTTCCACATCAAACAACTCTCCAGTTCTCAGCAGACACCAACTGGATATCCTATAATATAAATTGAATTCATTCTGACACTAATATCCAGAATAAGCCCAGACCCCACAGTTTAAGGGCACCTCCCTTCAAACTAGATGCAAATCCCAGATTGTCACTTGTGATTCTGACCAACTGGTTATAAATCAGGATTCCTCCTCAGGTTCAATAATTTGCTATAAGGACTCATAAAACTCAGGGAAATATTTAATTACTCTGATTTATTATAAAGGATATAATAAAAGATACTGATGAGCAGTCAGATGAAGTGGTATATATGATGAGTTTCTGATGAGTCCTGAGCACAGGAGTCCCTGTCCCTTGGAATTTGAGGGAATACCACCTGCCTGGCATGTGGGTATGTTCTCTAACCCAGAAAGTCTCCTAACATTCTTGTTCAGAGTTTTTAGCGAGACTTCATTATAGAGGTGTGATTCACCACTCTTGGTGATTAAGTTAATCTCCAGCCTCTGTCCTCTTCCCTGAAGCTTGGGGATGGGCTGAAAATTCCAACTTTCTAAATATGCCTTCATTTTTCTGGTGACCAGTTCCCATCCTGAAGTGGTTTAGGGGTCCCAGATATCAGTCATCTCATTAGCATACAAAAATACACTCTTATCACTTTGGAGATTCCAGTGACCTTGGAAACTTTGTGTCTGGAAACTGGGAAGAAAAGCAAATATTATAACAAAAGATACATCTGTCACCCCTATCTTTTAGTAAATTACAAAAGTTTTCAGATCTCTGTACCAGGAACTCAGAACAGTGACTGAATATATAATTCTTATTATGTCACACAAAGTGACTCAATTTGCATGATATAACAGAAGTGACGGGTGAGCAGTAGTGTGCTGGAAATACTAAACCAACTTACTTAAAAGTATGCAAATTTACCCATATGTAAGTTTACTATCAATTTTTCTCATATATAGGCTATGTAGCACACTATTTGCAAGTAATAAGATACATAATAACCTTTATTATGAATTCCATATATTCAGAATACTTTCACTGATTCCTGTCAAACATTTGTATCCCTAGTCAATTAATGACTGCAAATGATGATCGAGAATCTTTAAGACATGAATGTCATGTTATGACATGAGTTTAGAGCAACAACAAAGATGTATTTTGGAACATCACTCAGTTTTCAATGATGGGACCTTTTTGCCAATTCAGCTAATAGCTTTCAAACAGTAGAACATTTTGAGTTTCCACAATGTAACAGTAATAGATAGTAACATTAGTTAAAATTTACAGTATGTTCTAACATTTCCTCCACCCATTTAAGTCTTGACAATTAACAAAACAAGAAATTAAGCCCTGATTTTGTGGAGTTTTGTCAAAGGTACCAATTTTGTAGTGGCTGGAAGGCACGAACAGTTTCTTTATTGATTCAGGGAAATGGGTAAAGGAGAGTTCTGAAGCCCTCAGTGACTTTTTCAGGCTTTTAATGATCTTTCCATACCATTTGTAGTGAGGCAACCAGGTTCAGGGCAGGCAGGAGTTCTGGGTGCCAGGAGGCGGGTAGGTCTCCTAGTCCCCGGGTGAATCTATACTCTTTCTGGGCTCTCTGATAGGTATTCCTTCTTGGTCTCTTCGCTGGTCTCCCCTGCACTCTGCCTTATGGTCTTCTGCCTCTCTCTGCCCTCTGCTGCCGCTCTTATAGGCTCAGTCTCTGGCTCAGGCACACCCACTTATGCACAGCCACACCACACTCCCGGTGCCACCATCAGGCATATGTATTGATCATAGATGCTAATGGTGGGAGGGCATAAAAAACCTGATCACTTCCATTTACCCTAGACAATTTACATGGTGTAAATATTTTCACCATGACATGTAAACAGTCTCTGTCGCCCTCTTTCCCCTTTTATTCCCCACTCCTTCCATCCCCACTTCCACTCTCTTCTTTATCTCTCTTTTCTCCTCTCTGACTTCTCTCAGCTGTCTCAGAAAGTCTCCTTAAGTCTTATTAACTTTGGTTACCCTTATCGGAACTAAACTCAGGAAAATATGAAGCCCCGAGTGGTTAGACACGAGTCTCTTCCCTTTCCCTGTGACAGAGGTAGGTCATCAAGTCCCTTCATTATCCATTATGGACTTCACATTAGGTCCGTCAGTGGTTCACATATTGTAGTGCCTAGACTAGCACCATTAATGTCACCTAGGATCTTCTTAGAGCCACAAATCTGAAACTCTTAGGTGTAAACAGCAATCAATAGTTGAACACATCCTACAGGGGATTTTGGTTGGCACTACAGTGAGAACTTCAGTTTGTTAAAGTCTGTTTTAGGATTATTCAAGTTAAACGACAGGGCTAAGACTTTGCTAGCATTCCATCTTCTAGGCAGGCAAGTCAAGTAAGTGTGTGCACGCTTGTGTCCTAGTTTCCTTCTGTCTATTCCATACGTCCCTGGGTCTGCATTTCTTTTGACAACTGACTGGTGCTGACACTTTATTTAAAGTTTCCATAAGGATGCTGCCCAATAGCCCAACTGGTTCTAAAGATCTATGACCTTACATGAGATTTGTAGCACTCTAATTTCTTTAATGATTATTTAAGTGCCTGAATTCTCTGATGCTAAAGGAAAAGTTTTCCGTTTTTCACCATTGAGTACTATATTCGCTGTAGGTATGTGATATATCACCTTTATTTTCTTGAGGTAGTTTCCATCTATTCCCATCTTGCTTAGAGCTTATATGATAAATGGTGCTGAATCTTATCAAATGTTTTCTCTGCCTCTATTGATATTATCATATGGTTTTTACCTTTACTTTTGTTGTCATATTACACTGAATTTATTTTAAGTATATTAAACCATTCTTGTATCATCAAGATAATTTCACCGATGATGATGTATAATCTGTGTAATGTACTGTTCAGTTTGATTTGTGAGTATTTTGTCAAATAATTTAGCAACAATATTCAACAGGGATGTTGGTCTGTGGTTATTTTTTTTTTCTTCTTGCGCTATCTTTATTTGGTTTTGGTATTACAGTAATATTGATATCATAGAATGTATTAGGAAGACTTCCCTTTTCTTGGATTTTTAAAAATAATTTGAACAAGGTGAGAATAATTTCTACTTTGAAGAAAGGTTTGGTAAGATCTGTTTATGAAACATTCTGACACCAGAATGCTTTTGTTTGGGGGTAGGTTTTTTTTTTTTATTACTGTCTCAATTTTCATCATTGTGATTGATTTGAGTTTCTGTTTCTTCCTGACTTACTCTTGATAAACTATATTGTTCTAGAGATTTCTCAATTCCTTCAAAATTATCAAAATTATTGCCATATAGTTGTTCACTATAATGTCTTATGATCCTGTTCTTCTATGACATCCATACTAATTTCTTCTCTTTCATCTCCAATTCTGTTTATTAATGTTCTTTTCTCCCTTTTTTATTGTTAGTCTAGCTAAAGTTTTATTGATTTTGTTTATCTTCTTGAAGAACCAATTCTTGGATTCATTGATCTTTTCATGGGTTTAATTGTTGTTTCTATTTCCATTCTTATTTTTATTGTTTTCTTCTTTCTACTACCTTTAGGTAGGTTCTATTTGTTCTAGGGTTCTATTTTTTCTTCTTTTTCAAGTTATTTTAGGTACAATCTTTAATGAGCTTTTCCACATTTTTTAGCTCTTTTTTTTAGCGTTTACCATATCTTGTCAAAATCAGCATTAGATTTATAGTACCTTAATTACATTGACATATAAAAAAATTCTTCTATATAACTCTTTCCCCTCTTTTGTGGTATTATTAAACATGTTTTATTTCCCCTTGCTTTCTAAAGAAAAGCAGAAGAGATTTCTATAATCATCACAGCAAAGTAGGGGTGCTAGCAGTATGTTTGTGGGTGTCACCCTTTGAAGAAAAGTCTGCTGTCCAAGAAGATCTTCTTGTAAAGGTTCAGATGAGCAGCTGAGAGCCTAAGCGCAGGCAGGGTGGGGTCGCTGAAGACAGTAGTGTTTGCTGCTGAGTAGCTTTGAAGAGCAGCGCCCTTTAGAGTGTGAGGAGCGGATGACACTTTGTCTTGCAATGAGTAAAAGGAGACTGATCTGGCCTGTCAGTTCTCCCTACTGGAAGACATTCTACTTATGGGGCTGAAATGCCTGATGTTGCCTTACTAAAAGGAAGGAAACAGAAAACTTCAGTCTGCAAGGAAAGTGGGATTCAATCTTAACTATCAAACATAATGTTGTATTGACCCTGAGCAGCCACAGTACTGAGCTGGTGAGAAGGGGCAAACTCTGTAAGTCTACACTAATCCGAAAGGATACGTGCACCCGTATGTTCATTGCGGCACTGTTCACAATAGCAAAGGTATGGAAGCAACCCAGATGTCCAAAAATAGATGATTGGATCCAGAAGATGTGGTACATATACACAATGGAATACTATTCAGCATGGAAAGAAGATAAACACATGCAATTTGCAGCAACATGGATGGAATTAGAGGGGATCATACTCAGTGAAAGAAGCCAGAAAGAAAGAGAAAAATATCGGATGGTTTCATTTATAACAGGACTATAAGGAAACCGAATAAGAGAGAGACAATCAGCGGCGGAGGGGGGAGGAGGCAGAGGGAGGGAAGGAAAAGCACACAAAATGGAATAGAAAAGAACACAAGGGACCATGGAGATGGATCACGGGTGAATTGGTGGTGGGCTACCCAAGGGGAATACAAAATGTAAAAGACATAAATAATAATAAAAATATATATTAAAAAAAAAGTAGCAGAAATGACAATGACCATGAACAGATGAGTCACATCTGTTCTTCAGAAGTTAAAAGCAGGGAACGATAAAAATATATATTAAAAAAAAAGTAGCAGAAATGACAATGACCACGAACAGATGAGTCACATCTGTTCTTCAGAAGTTAACAAAAGCAGGGAGCAGCAGATGAGGATGTGGCAAAGCCACGCCAGGTCAGAGAAGCAGCTAGGGCGGAGCTAGGTGCCAGAGGGTCTGGGTACTTGTAAAATGGGATCTGAAGCATACCTAGGGTAACTGGAAAGAGAGAGGGTGTGGATGGAATTCATAAACCTTTTCTCCCTGGTTTCCATCTATGTAGGAGGACATTCCAAGGTTAAGCCTCCCATACCTTGTACAGTAGATTTTATCAGTGAGTTCCATGTTGATTACGCGCTGAGCACAAATGCGATCAACTAGCTGAGAGAGGACAGACTACCTATGTCACTACCTATGTCAATTTTTGAAACAAACACCTATGTGTTCTACCCATCATCTCATTCCCTGAGCCTTCTCCTCCACACTATTGCCACAATGATGTTTCAGGAGAGCAAATTTACTATGGCCTCCTCTGCTCATAGACTTCAACAGCTCCCTGGTGCCTGAATAAAGGTCCTTGTGTAGGATATCAGTCTGTCCCGAGCTGACCTTTTCCTGGCTTCCTAACCACTCCCTGGTTACCTTTCCTGTCATGCACATTTCATGTTCCGGTAATAGCCAGTTACAGGTATAGGTTTTGTGATGTTTACCTTTGCTTATACTTTTCTTTTTGCTTGGAATGGCATTCCTTTAATTTTCTTTCCCATCCTTGGTCCTCTTTCCATCCCCGTCCCTATTGTTTATGAAATGCTTCTCATTCATTTCAGACTGGATTACATGTTCAACCTTTGAGGACCCTAACCTTAGCTGTAGTCTTATGTTCACCATAGCATTTTGTACTTCTCTCTCCCACACTTGTGAGTGCCTCCTGTTATGTCTTGTTTATATTTGTATCAACCATAGCTGAGCATAATATCTGGGACATAGTTGGTACTCTAAAAGTATTTTGTTGCATAAATGAAATTAAATTATCCTTAATGTTCCACCTATATAACTAATAGTACACAGCATCTTTTTTTTTTGGTTGTTTTCTTCTTTAAAGATTTATTTTATTTATGCATAAAAGAACTGGGATGTAGGCCAGAAGTGCAGGGGGTGAGAGGATTCACCAGAGACAGACTGGGGAGCAGAACAGGAGGAGCTACTGAAATATGCTGCTGAGGGGAGCAGCCGGCAAGACAGAAGAGGTCTGCTACTCCATGTGGATTAGCCTCCTGGCCAGGGATCAACCTCATGACACAGTGGCTGGAAATAGCTTGATAGTGCTGAGATTTTAACCCCCGCACCACAAGGGAGGCCCTGCAGCATCTGTTTTGATTTTAACTGGAGTTTGAAAGCAATAGTTTCCTTCATTTAACCATTGGACCTGAAATGTAGCAACCCACAACCTGCTAGGCTGAATGTACCTAAAAGCCTTAGGAAATCTTGACACTGTGCATTTGATTATGTGACTACAACATGAACTGAATAGGGAGAAATGAAACCTGGCCAGCACTAAGCATTATGCCCAGAATAGAACAGTGGAACCATTGCAGTCAGTGAAAGTAAAGGTTACTATGGTATCATCAGAGGGTGTTCTTGAGCTATAGCTTGACTATATGGGCTCATTTCACCCCAGTTACTGCTCCGTGCCTCTGAATGGAGAAATTGGCATCATCCTATGTCCACAGAGGAAAGCAACATATCCCGGATTTCCTCAATTTGTTTCTGCAGAAGGCTGATCACCCTGGAGTAACAGTGTCGAGAACGACAGTAATGTGATCTCAGATCCCCTGGTTGCTCAGTAAATACTATCTTCCATAGCATTCCCCAGCTAGGTGACATGATGAGAGCTATAAGCAACTTAGGGTAGTTCTTATCTCCCCTCTATACCCAGAACACCCTGGCGGTCCTACTTGTTGCATTGCTAGTTATGACTTCCTTTTCTTCCTCTTAGCTGAGGTCCGCATCACTGAGTGGTAGGTTGAAACTGTATTCCATACTGGGTGTAATGTTAGGTTTCCCTTCCCTTGAAAGGAAGAAGGATGGAGGTCGAGTATTACTGTAATATAGAAGACAGCACGCAGTGTGCTTCCAAGATATGATTGACACATGCACAGAGAGCAAGTCTACCTTTTCCTTTTCTCTGAGAGTGGGATTTTTTTTTTATTTTCATAGAAATGAAGTTCTTAAAACATGTGTAATTAAAATACCCACAAAACCCAACCTTTGTTTTTAGTGTAAACCGATGAGAATAAGGATGTTCTCACAATCTGCAATAAAAAGGTCATCTCTTGATCTTGACTGTTTCCCAGCTAAGCACGTTCAGGACGTCATTGCTGGCAGTGGAAAGCCCAGCGCGCCTGCAGCCTCCACACTGTGATTTAGTGAGGGGAGTGACTGAGGGTATTTTTGTCAGAGGAACTGGTTCTCTGCTTAGCCTCAATATTTCATAAAAAGCTCATTGCAGCAAATTTTTCATTTAGCAGCATCTGCTGTGCTATCATCTTGATATCTTCACATTAAGTAATACTGACACTTCAAGGTCAAATTGACATGATGAATATTCAATTGTCAGCTTTTGTTAGTTCTATACATTTGTAAAAGATATATATGTATATATACATATATGTTTCTGTAAAGATGCAGGCAAATCATATAACCAACATTTTTATGGGAAGCTAGAAATCCTGGAATCATAAGGAAAATATGAAAATTCAAATTTTCTATAAGAACAAAGTGATTGTGATCAGAATGGAAGGAAAAAAAGGGGTTGGCAAATAGGATAAAAAAGGATCAACTGTATAGCATAGGATGGAAACTAGAATTTTGGTGGCGATCATAATACAGTACATATAGATAGTGACCGATGATGTATACCAGAAACCTATACAATGTTAAAATGCAATGTTACTTCAATAAAATTAAAAAATATATAAAAAGTTCAAATTTTAAGATATTGAGTGATGTTGCAGGAAAATCAGTAGAATGGATCAGTATGATGAATATTGCACTTGATTCTGATGTTGTTGCTCTTGGAGAAATCATTCAAACTATAGGTCTCAGTTTCCCCAGTTGCCTAATTAGGACAATGAACTACCTCAGTGTCATAGACTTTATGCCTATTCTTATTCACAGATAGTTTTTCTGGGAGCCACTAGAAAGAACTTCCAAAATGTCGGAAAGTAGTGCGACACACTTGGGAAATAAGGATGTGACGTTTTTTATTTTTTGCTTTCCTGAACACTTAAATAGAATAGAATATGCAGCGATCTCTTAAATGAACGGATTGAATGGAATGAAATCATGACGAGACTCATAAAGTTGGGAAATCAGTCTGCAATGTGTAGGGACTAGACTAAGAGAAACCAGATCAGTTTGCATTTCCAGTGGAGAGCATACACTACCGTGGCAATGACGGATCTTTACTGGAACCGTTTTAGAGGTTATGAATTATGTATTTCATGTACAACCTTGTGGCCCGAAAGCGGGGATGTCAAGTACACTGTGTCTTTATCAATGGTCAAGTCTGAAATGACTGAGAAACATCTATTTCTGAGCAGTCTTGGAAAGTTCAGGATTCTATTTGAGGGTAATGTAAGCGTTTGTTTCTGGAATTCTGCCCGGTAACCCAGAACACAGAGAAAGGTCTTAGGGTAACTCAATCAGTGTTTCTGTAAAAGAACACCAAAGCCACAGATCCTGTTACTGGCAAGGCAGAAAATACATTACAAGGAAAGACAACATGTTTCATAGGATGCTGGCTTAGCCTAGAGGGGGCTCCAGAGACTTAACTGACAGCAATTAGGAGCAATGATTAATGCTAACCTAAACTGGGAACCCTGCTGGAATGTTGCTTGCCAGGGTGTGTTGGTGTTTGCAGCACTGTTTTTGTTTTGCTCCTGCAGCTCATTGCAGTTTTGGGTGAGGTCCTTGTTATTTTGGGGGGAAATATTTGTAGAATACGTGGCCATAACCTTCCTTCCATAGACTGGTTTATTAGTAATTTCTTGGACACAATATTGATAACTACTGTGAAAATGACATGCCAATTTCTGTACATCCATGGATCTGGTCTTTTCAGTCCTGAGGAATGAGGAGAGTATGAGAAGTAGGGATCTTGAAAGAGGATCCCAGGTAACCTTCTGTGAGCAATCTGATTAAAGCTTTGACTTATGACATTATATAAGTTTCAGGCAAATAGCACGATGTATCTGCCCTTTAAGAAATTCCCCGTGCTCTCTTGAGGCAAATGTCATCCAGTATATCACCTTTTATTTCACCTTGTTCCTGAAATCTATACTTGTAATACTCGTTTTAATTTACTTGTTGAAGACCATAGGTCTGTCTTATGATCTTTTGTTCTATTTCTAGTTTTGACTTTATCTTGGCTGATTTAAAAATCTTTTCAGGTTTTTGCTTTTTTCACCTTCAAAGTAACCTTCTCAACCACAGTATTTTAGCTGCCCACTTCCAAAGTCAAAATTAATTTCTCCATCTTGGACATCATATACCTGGGCAATCTTCTTTTTGCAATTTCCTGTCTGTTTAGGTCAATCACTAAGTTGTCCTGAATATATAAATTCTTTCACCTTTCTTGAGACTTCTTTTCTCTTTATCATCTATTTTCAATGTTTCAAACATTTCCTATGTTTTTCTTGTCTCCTTATCTAGCTCATATTTTATGACTCAAGACATCAAACACCACCTTACTAATTTCCCAAGCTGACTACCCACATCCTCTACTTATTCTTATAACCACAGTTCTGGATGAACATAATGTCCATTTCCTCTATATTTGCACTGGGCTGATTAGTATTCTTGAAGAACTATCATAACTTCTAGTTTAGTAATGGCTGACTAGATTTGGACAAAAAGTGCTGGATATAATATTAAAAATATTTCTTAGCTCAGAATTATTTTGCAGGTGAAGATTAGTGCTTAATCATATTACAATTCTGCAGAGAACTTAAAACAGTGTCTTGTACATACCAACTAGTCAATACAATTTTTTCTTTTAAAACACTGAAGATAAAAATATATTTAGAAATTTCCAAACCAAAACTTAAGTAAAATTAGGAGCTTGAAGAAGTAAGCTGAAAACTGAGGTCACTTGACCCAGAAGGTATTTTCTAATTTTGAAAAAAGATTGGTAGGCTTGTAAGGTAAAGGGAACAAGATTTATGAGTCACAGCCAATACATTTGGAGAATCTAATGTTCATTTGTGTAATGCAATGTACGATACATTTGGAGATTTACAAAGCGACTCTTCTCTTATTAAGCAATAATAACAAAGCTCTAGGATTTCAATGAAGGTTGAGTCAGAAAGAAACTGCTGGAAAGGTTGCCTTGGAATTACACAAATGAGAAGGAAAACTTGCTTTTTAAAAAGTTGTGGGCACAGGTCAACCCATGCAGATTTGCAAACTAAGCTTATGTATGTAACCTGAGGCGTCTAGGGAAACTTTAAATCATATTTGTTTTAAGGTTGTTCTAGATCATGTACAGGTGGTAGTGCCCTTGGTTACATGTAGAAGTAAATTTAGATTATTTTGGAAGTAAGTTATGCATGCTGAGTTTTGGGAAATTTTCACAGATATTTTTAAGGGAGAGTAAAGTTATTTAGTAAAAAATAAATCGAGTACACAAGGGAACACAATATCCTGAAAAAGAAACATTAGTAATAATAGAAGAAACAGTCTATAAAATCTCTATAACACAAATTGTAAACATTTACGCTTACTCTACTTATAAAAATAGGTGGTAATCATAAGAAAGTCTAAAACTTTACCTATCAGACTTGAAAAAGAACCAAGTAAAATTCCTAGAAAGGAAAAATAAAAGGCAACTCAAATTAAACTGAGTGTCTAGATTCAATAGCAAATCATTCACAGAACTAGTGGGAAGGTGCAAGAAAATATAGATGTCAAGAACATTACAGAATAAATGGAGAGACAGACATATAGAAAGAGAGGAGTTAAGAGTCACGGAGGAAGGTATTTAATTTGGGAAAAGGTAGAATAGTGCAAAGGCAAAATCTGATGAAATATTGACTGAGAATTTTGGAGAATTGATGAAATTCATCAATCTAAAATTTGAAAAATCATCAAAAATCTTATGCAGAATGAATATGACTTCTATATCTAGATGCTTTATAATTAAACCACAAAAACACCACAAAAAAGAAAAAAGTATTAAGGTCATTCAATGGAATGCTACTCAGTGATCAAAGAGGATATACTCATGTCATTTGCAGTAACATGGGTGGAACTAGAAGGATTGTGCTAAGCAAAATAAGTCAGAAGGATAAAGACAAATATGGAAGGGTGTCACTTAATATGGAATATAGAGAAACCAAACAAAGGGACAGAAAAAAATCAAACTTAAATACAGTGAATCCACCTGGGTAGGGGAGATCCTAGACTTACAAAGTACTACCATCTATGTAAACCAATGATACTTCAATAAAATAAAATAAAAAAATCAGTCCTTCACTATACAATTGACACCTTTTACCTGGTTTACCCAACCTGCTTTTCTCTTCCCTTTGGTAACCACTAATTTTTAGTTATTATTTTTTATTGAGTTAACATTAGTTTTCAATGTTGTATATGGTTTTGAGGTATAGGGTCACTCCACTCAGGTGTTGTTACCACACCATACCCACCACCAAAATACCCATAGTTCATTGTACTCCCTCCCCAATTTGTTCTCTTCCCTCCCCAGAAGCCTCAGTTCCACAGTTAGATGTCTGTAGTTTGTTTTTACCTGATCCACTTCTTTTGTTTCTCTGTATTCCACATATAAGTGACATCATTTGTGGTAACCACTATTTGACTAAAGGAAATTTTAAAGAACATTGAACCAAAATGAAAGGCCTAAAATAAAAGAAGGAATGAAGAGTAAAGAAAGTGATAAATCCATAGGCAAATATAAATGGACACTTACTATACAGAATGATAATATATTAGAGAGTAAAAACACTAGAAAATACAAGATAATAATGACATATGGTAAGTAAACTTGACGGACACATTCTACAGTCTTTTATTGTGTGGTAGGAGGGTAAAGATGTTAATAAACTTAAGAAATATTTATTTAACCATCAATATACATTTTATCTCTCTGTGCTATAGTTTTACAATGAAACAAATATTTTTAGAAAATCCAGTATTTGATTCTTTCTAAGTTGATGGTCTTCAGTTTCAGTCAAGAGTATTTTCAGTGCTTCCTGACTATCCAACCTTGTTTCCATAGTTATGTCCCTTCCCTTCTTCACAGGAACACTTTCACATATTTTTCAGTCTCTTCATCTCCTACTCTTCAACTACTGCTCATCTTCTCACCATTCTTACACTCAACCTTATCTCCTAAGTCCCAAAGCACATGGAAGCTATAAATGGAGAGCTTTCTCAACTTCCTGCCACAAACACGAAAGTTTTCTCGTTGTGAGAATCAATCCTTTTCTAGTATATTTGCTGTTAAAAGGGCAGACTTTTCCCTTCTTCTCCAATCCGGTCAAGAATTATCCCTTTATTTCTTCAAAAGGATTTTGTCCTTGCTACCCCATCCTCCACGTACGTTTAATCAACCTTTTCTCTTGCTACTTAAACATGCTCAAATCTAAATACAATGTATTTATGTGTGCGTGTGCGCGCGCGCACACACACACACACACACACACACACACACACACACACATCATTTGACCCCAAAGTTCCCTTTTAAAAATAATCCTTTCTTCTTATAGCTTCCTGAAGCCATTATTTCTACACTGTCTCTATTTCCTCAATTCCTGTTCAATCTGCTAGAAGAGGAGTTTTCAAACATTTTGATCTCAGAACCCCTTTCAGATTCTTGAACATTGAAATCCTCAAACAGCTCTTGTTTAGTTGGTAGACACAAACTGTGGTCTATTACGAGATGCTTAACTTCTCTTTCCAAGTGGATAAATACTCTGTCCTCTTTACTTTTACTTAAGAGTGAATATCACAAGAACAGAATTTGTCTTTAACTAATTGTATAATCCCTGATACCTGACTCAGAACTCAAAACTCTTTTTGGCTATTATTAACTCTACATGGTTGCTTTTCTGGTTTCACTAATTCTTGGCTGGTCATGTGAAAGAGTTAGTATTTTAGTTCAGTTTCTTTCTAAGTTTTTTTTTTTTTTTTTTTTTTTT
>PVIJ01010052.1:0-62707 GCA_004024925.1 Scalopus aquaticus | reverse complement strand
TATCAGACACAGGCTCAGCAGCTCACCTCTAGAAAGTCAAGAGAGGTTAAAGGGTCCGCATCAGAACAATTATGAAGAAATAGGTGGGAGCGCTCAGAAACTGTGTTCATGCCCCATTTTCTTCCAAGTTTGGTCTGGCAAGTTCTGTCATGGCGCTGGTGGGCATGCTTTTTACTATACTAATGAAGCTGTGGCTTCCCCTTGCCTGAATTCTACCTCCATCTGGATCTTGGTTCATCTCACCTGGCTTTCTGGTTTTGTCTGCAAAAAATATAAACAGGAGTAGAGAAAGGACGAAAGGAGCAAGGACGTCTACATCCTGTCCCTTGTTCTTTAGGGGCAACGGGTGAATGGCTGTCTCAAAAAGTATTGTTTCTTAACTTCAGTATTCTGCCTATCACGGCATTCGGTACAGCATGGATGAAAGAAAACAGTTAAGCAGTAGGAACTACTTCCTGCTGAATAGAGGCAGTGGTTTGGGGGCCACACTGGAGCAGAATTTTTCCCTAACTTAAAATATGACTGACTGTTACAGGATTATAATCCCAATTGTTCATACCCTGGAATCATAATAATTTGAAATGCTAATGTCTCCAGCTTTTGAGAAACAAAGGAAACTAGGCAACTCAGGAGAAAAGAGCCAAAGATCAAAAGAATGTGAAAAGCAGTTTAGAAGCAAAGGAATAAGGACTTGGTTGAAGTTTATTAGCTATTTTTTTAGCTATGGGACACTTCAAACATGAAGTTATGACAAGGTTTTTCTTCAGATGAGTGGAGTTTTTAATTAATGTTTGTGTGCACCTCCTCCTCTGGGTACCCCCTTCTTCTGCATTCTTAATTCCTAGCCAACCTTGGAGCTTAGCTCAAGGTTGTCTTTGCTTTATCTGTAAAACATATCTCCAAGGAAAAATTAGGTAAGTTTGTTTCTTTCTTGTACTTTAGTGTTTGAGATCAATTTAACCATTTATCCTTGGTTTCACTTGCTAGTTCCATGTGTTAGAACACAGCAAGACCACATCAGCTCTGAATCAGAACAATACTGACCAGACCTTGATCAATGCTGATCTTGAATTTCACAGCTCACACAACTGTGAGAAACAAAATTCTGTTGTTTACAAGTTATTCATTGTATTTGTTATAGCAGCCAAGTTATAGCAGCCAGAGCAATTTGCTACTGAAGAAGGAAAAGATACAGAGTTCAAGATGTTTACTTTGAGGAAATATTGTTTTTTAACTTTAATTTTCTGCCTGCAAAGGCATTTGATACAGCATAGATAAAAGAAAACTAATAGTTGAAAATATTTAGAACATCACGGATTCACAAAGCTTACATAGTATTTCTGATAACGACTAGTGAGATTTCTCTTTTATATGAACCAGGATATGAGAGGGTCAAAACTTAAACATTACTTGCATATGAGAAAGTCAGAACTTGATCTCTTTGCAAGATAGTGACTGTGATTTCTATGAGTGATTTCAATAAACATTTATTGAACTGAGTTTGAGTGTGAAGAAATATCCTTGCACTGATTTATTCTAAAATATAAAGAAAGCAGTAGCAAAGAATAGTAGAAAATCTTTACCTTATTTTAATACTTGTCTATTTCCCCTTCATTTCATATTATTTCTTTGAGCCCTAAAGATTCTTAACTTTCTAATTACAAATCTATTATAAATTTTAAGACTCATCCTTTAGAAGTGAGCAGAAACATAGTATTAGATTTTTGTTATTATTTTTGGAAATTTATTTTTCTCTATGACAACAAATTACAAATTTTACCCTAACAAAAATCTCCATCTGTGTTTCCTATTAACTATGTAACTCCATAATACAGATTTAATGAGATAATTCTCAAAGATATTCTTGTGAAACACTGCCTAATGTGTTAGTTCCTTTTTTGATGTAGAACTCATTAAGAAATGTATTTAAATAATTCTAAAACACTCTTTTGTCTAGTTTACATGTGTTTAAAATCCATTAAAAAGTCAGAAAACAAATTTTTAAAATTTTACATAATCTTACTACCTACTGTAGATAATATCTTAACTTTTGTTGCTGCCAGATATTTCTGTGTGTAATAATTATGTGAAATGTGTATGAATAAAATATACAAATAAAATATTCCTTTAAAAAAAAACAAAACACACTCTCTGTAACCATTTTCTATATGCCAGTATGTCATCAACATAATTCAACTTCATATCAATAGACAAAGATTTCTCTCATTATTTTCACTGAATGATAATAGCATTATATGGATATAAGCATTATTATTCAGTCAATAACTTAATGTTGGGCAAATATGTTGTCTCTAATTGAAATTATTAGAAACACTAGACTATGCCTACTTAATCCTGTATCTTTGATTGCATGTCTTTTTAAATCCTAAACTTAAAATTTCTACATTACCTAGAACTAAAAGACTTGGGTCAAAGTATCTGAACATCTGAATATTTGCACTTGGGAAAATTTGATCCATTTTTATATCCCACTAGCAATTATTAAAATTCCCTTCCATTCCCATATTTCGCTACAATGAATATCAGTATTTTTAAAAATCTGTTGGGTAAAAATATGTTACTTGTATTTATTTAGTTATTGCTAATTTTGAACTTAATTTTTAGTGTTGATAGGGTTTCTTTTATGAATTATCTGTTCATACTCATTGTTACTATTGGAGTGTGAAAAACTTTTAAGACAGTTCCAACTTTCGTATTATGAATAATATTTCAATTTCTTGTAATTCTGGATTTTGAACCAAGCTTTGGCAAACCATTATGAACATTCAAATTTAGAAGTTCCACTCAGGTATTGCGTTCATAAGACTTGTCAGTGACAAACTGTTTCTTAGCTTCAAGAGTTTCTTAGTCTTGTAGTAACAGTACAAAATTATGTTGAAATGTTAGCATTTGTCATAGAAACCAAGGCAAGGAGACAGATCTTTTGAAGATTATGATGATAACTTATGTATCTGTTTCTTTATGATAATGCTTTTTGAAGAACTTTAATTTTTTTAATTGTATATATATTTTACATCATTCTTCTTTTTTGCACAATTATACTTTCTCCTCTCAAGTGTAGTCCCCATATAATTCCTACCACCAATTCACCCATGTACCATCACCATAATCCCTTGAGAACTTCAATTTTTAAAACAGATCATTTCAGTTACCTCAAAAGTCCTTTTCCTCCATGTTTATTCAAACACTTAACCCGGATTGCCTCCCTCAAAAAAAAATTGCATAATTTTTCACTTGTTTTAAACTAATATCAAATAACAAGACTAAATTTTGGTGCAAATATGGAAACATAGAATGGACTGCAATGGTCAGTCTCTCTAGAGTTAAATTTTTGCTCTCCTTACCTCTCGTCTTTTCCTCTCTTCTTGTCATGGTATTTTGTTATTAATTTACCTAAATGATATTGGTTCACTATGACCACAAGAAAAGCACAATGACCAAAAAAATACAAGTTGACATTGTAGTGTCCAGGTGAAATCAAATCCCTGGAACCTGAAAATGTAACCTCATTTTGAAAAAGAGTCTCTGCAGATGTAAAAAAAAAAATTAAGGATCTCGCAATGAGGAGATCATCCTGGATTATCCAGGCCCTAAATCCAATGAGATCTATGCTTATAAAGGACACACAGAGGGCCTGCAGATAGTAAAGCAGCAGGCAATCTGATCATGGAGATTGGATTAGAGAAATGCAGCTAAGAAGCACCAAGTAGTGTTAACAACGTCCAAAAGCTGAAGAAGGCAAAGAATGGAATCTCCAATATATCTGGAGGGATTGTGGTCCTTGAGTGCAGCCTTTTGGTCTCTAGAACTATGATCAATAAATTTGTATTGTTTTAATTGACCCAGTTTGTGGTAATTTGTTACGGCACCCTTATAGAAAACTAATGTAAGTACTAACACTGAGAAAACCTCACCAATTAAAATGGAATCTTGTAGGTTCTAGAAAAACAAACAAATAATTCAATAATTTGGCAAAATCTGAGCCAAAAAGTGCAGTATCCAATGTAGTATTAAGAGTATAGACTTTGGAATCCAACTATCTGAAATTCAAGTTCCAAATTCACCTATTAGCTGGGTGACTTAGGACAACTTTGTTGATGTTTCTGAGTCTCAATCTCCTCATCTAAGAAAAGAGAGTAATAACAATATCTGCAACATAGAGATTATTATAAAATTAAATTAGTTAATTGATTTAAATTGTTTAGATCTTCCTAATAACCTGGACCATAACAGTGATTAAATAAATCTTAGCATTATGGAATAAGCATTTATATACTTATGAACAATTTAATATATCATGTATGGTTTTGTTAGGTCTGGTGTAACAGTTTGGTCTGTATAACAATGTACCACAAACTGATTGGCTTAAACAACAGAAATTTATTGTCTCACAGTTTTGGAAACCATAAGTCTGAAATGAAAGGTACCAGCTGTGTTAGTTCCATCTCAGAGCTGAGAGGAAAAGATATGGTCTGGGTCTTCTCTTGGCTTCGAGATGACCATCGTCCCCTTATGTCTCTACAGGTGGTCATCCCTCTATGCATGTCTAAATCTATCTCCAATTATCCCTTTTTGTAAGAACACCAGTAATATATGAATTTTACTCCACCCTAAATAACTCATTTTTTAACACCTCATTGATTACTTCTGTAAAGACCCTTATCTCCAAATTATAACAAATTTGAGGTCTGAGGCTTTAGACTCCAACATATCATTTGGAAAGTGGAGCACAATACTATGCTAATATGTATGTTCCCCTTCTTGATTTTCATTGCCATACATCCTTATCGAAGCGGAATGTATTAGCTTTATACCTGGAAAAGAGGAAGCTTGAGCTAAAAAAGAAGTAGTATTTGTTTTAGTGAAAAGACAATGAGGCAATTGTAAAAGGAATGAGTAAATTTTAGGTGAATGAAAATGGAATTGAGTAAGTTTGCTATTAATCTTATTCATTTATATTTACTTTTTTTTTTTAGCCAAGCTAAACATTTTTTAGGTAGTTACATTTATTTATTATTTTTATTTTTTTACAGTATTTTTAAATTTAATTTATATCCCTTACATTATTGTGTATCCCCTGTAGGTTTCCCACCACCAATTCACCCATGAACCATCACCATAGTCCCTTGTGAGCTTTTCTTTACTTCTTAAAAGCAAAATAACAAAAAGATTCCTACAATCATTTCCCTTTAGTATTTCTTTAAAAATTATTTAATTTTCTTATTATCTGCAAGAAGCAAGTAATTTTAGGAACATACATTTTAGATAAAATTTATATTTCATTTACTAAATCCTATAAACAATATAAAGCAAATCAGGTATCTCATCTGTCTATTTGCACTTAAAGTGAAAAAGATATATTTCACTGATAAAAAAAATAGTCATTTCCAGTTAGTAAGTAGCCATTTCCAATAAGTAAGAAATAAGTCATTTCCAATTACTATGATCTACAAGGCATATAAAGAACAATTTCTGGAAAATATAGATATGGTAAAATGTTCTTCTGTCAAACCCAAGTTGAAAAATACTCTTGCTTATTCCCAGAAAAGTGGGAGGAAATGTTACATTTATCAACGTAAGCAGTTAGGAAAAATAATTCACTCCTAAAGGATAAATTAGACACTCTACTTGATATTTAAAGTCATTTTTCTCCTTTACCCTTACTCAGTGCCTTGACTCTTGTATTAACTTGTATTTGCAACATAGTTGTTGAGACAAATAAGAAAATGTTCTGGTCTTCATATAGTATTTCCTTCAACTAACACACACTGGTAGAGTTATTCTGATTGAAACAGCCAAAATTCCATACCTTAAGCCTGAATATCAACATATATTCTTTTAACAAATATTTATTCTTAAATTATGTTTGAGTCCCCCCATAATTAAAAGAGAGTACAAATTTTTTCTTTATTAACACATAAAGAAAATGCTGATTTCTTGAGTTTTTGGTAGACTGATCAGCCTAATTTTTTTTTAATAAATTAATATAGCATGTAAATGGCTTTCTAGTTGAAGGAACAGAAAGCACACAAGGGGAAAATTAAGGGGGTCTGAGGCTCATGTGACTGGAGCTGTAGATACTCCTACTATTTTTTAGGAAGTGTATCTACATAGGAGTTGCTCTCATTAAAAATCGCTTCCTTTCAAAGCTATACTCAGTGGCCAGCATCAGAAAAGTTATTTGTTGGCTTATAATGTGTTCTAAAATTTTCCAAGATTTATCGAATTCATTTTTTATAAAGCCAATACAGACTCAGCTCAGATAAGCAATACTAAAATACCTTTATATGTATATATCAGGGAGCACAAAAATATTGCATATCTCAATTTAAGAAATATTTTGGATAAATACCTTACTGTATGAAAAAGCAGGAAAATATTGGTTGAAAAATAATTTAGTTGGTTGAACTGGCTAAGCTATATAGAGAGTTGAATGAATGAGGTCAGTTATGATGTGAAAAGGAAGAAGTCTTTGATGATAACCCACAGAATTTTTCTCTAGGCTTTGTTTTTGTTAACTTTTTTAAGTAGTTTCCCTGAGGTTACAGATAATAAGTAACTCAAAGTTGAAGATAGCAAAATAGTTGAGAAAGACAGCCAATAATGGAACCAAAGAATACCCAAAAACATATGTCCAACTATAAGAATGTGACAAGTGAAATCAAGTATAATTTAATGCAAATAAATGGTAAAGGCTGTAGCATTGTTCAAGAAATCAACTATACAATTCCAAGACAGACAAACACTACAGTTAAAAAAAAAATGAAGATTTATATCTACCTAAGCTAAATTATAACAAAGTATGTATAGTTTTTGGTAAATTAGAAAGGATATATACAAGTTTGCTATTGCATGGGTAAGTAAATGAACACACTCTTAGACTGCATTAATAACATTAGTATGTAAAATAAGGGAAGTAGTACTAGCATTTCATTTTGTTCTGGCTGAACAATATCTGCAGCATTGGGTTTTAGGTACCACACTTCGGAAATATGTTAGCAACTGGAACACATGTAAACATCAGAGTCTGGTAATATGCGGACTTGACACCATGCCATAAAGAATAATTGATGAGACTTTCAGTTTCGACTTTTTGGAAGTCACCACTCCATCCTAATAACAAATCAACAGCTGAACAGACTGAAAAAAATAAAAATAAAATTAAAAACTATCTCTTTTTAGATCCACAAGAGAGGGGAGGACAAAAAGACAAACTGCCACCCTCAAGACTGGAGAAAGAGGCAAATACAAGTAGTAGCTACTTGTTTTCTCCCAGTTCTGCTATTACCCACTGAGTATACTTCAGGAGGACACATTCATACACATTTCACATAATGATTACACACAGAAATATCTGGCAGCAACAAAAGTTAAGATATTATCTACAATAGGTAGTAAGATTATGTAAAATTTTAAAAAATTGTTTTCTGACTTTTTAATAATGGATTTTAAACACATGTAAAGTAGACCTTCTTGTATCTCAGTTCTCTAATCTGTAAGGTTTTGAGTGAGATGGATTTTCTTGAAATCAAATTTTGTGAGTGGTCACATTCTTAGTCAACCTTTTGTTTCTACATTCTGTACTCTGGCAAATTTTATATTACTATTTATATGTACTAAATTTGTAGATCTCTGATCTACAGAGTGGATCAGAGCAGAGACTTCATGAGCAGAAAACATTTCAGAAACCAGTGATGGGACAGGAAAACCTGAACAATAATTGATAAATTGCTCTTGGCATAGTGAACAACTGAGAGTTAAAAATCCCATTAGTGGGGCTCCCCTGGTGGTGCAGGGGTTGAGTCTCAACACTATGAAGCTATCCACAGCCACTGCAGCACAAGTTCAATCCCCGGCCAGGGAGCTTCCCAGATGGCACTGCAGACCTCGCCTGTCTAGCCCACTACTCCCCTCAGCAGTGTATTTCAGTAGATCTGCCTATTCTGCTCCCTGCTCTGTCTCTGGTGAATCCTCTAACCTCCTGCAACTCCAGCCTAGGCCCCAGTTCTTGTATGCATAAATAGATAAATCTTTTAAAAAAAATTTCATTAGGATCCAGTCAAATTGTGAGGCTGACTTCCAGAAGCACAGCCAGCTTCCCATAGTAAATTCACAGAAGATCCCCAGGTTTCTGATAAGTGGTGTGAGGAGCAGGAAGAGAAATCACTTTGAAGTACACCAGAAAACTCTGTTCTTAACATCACTGGTCCTTAAGTGAAACTAGTTAACCAGAGCCTAAACTGCTGGCATATTATCAGAATTTAACTGACCTAGGGAAGGGAAATCCACAAATCGAATCCACTTTAGCCATCCTTTTCCATTTCAGAAAAGCAGAAAAACACTTAAAAGCACAAGTGAAGTTCACTGTCCAGAGGCACAGGCTAACTAAAAGACTAAGACCTAATCATAGAACTATTGAAATCTTCCCCTCCTCCACAGCTCACTACCACGTTGTTAAAGGCCTATTTACAGCAGTTCTATTTACCCATTATATCATATCTTACTATTCAAAAAAATTCATAAGCTGTATCAAAAGCTAAAACACAATTTGAAGAGACAGGGCAAGCATTACAACAGAATATGACAGGGATATTATAGGATTATAAATTTAATAAGTCATATGTTAAGTGCACTAATGGATAAAGTAGATAGCGTGTAAGAATAAACAAACAATGCAAACAGAGAAAGAAAAAATCCTCAAGAAGAACCAAAAAGAAATGCTATGGATAAAAATTAGCAGAAATGAAGAACAAATTTCATGGTCTTATTGGTAGACTGGACACAACTGAGCAAAGAATCTTTGAACTAGAGATGTGATCCTATTCTCTAAATCATACACAGTGTTAAAAAACAATGTTGCCTCAATTAAAAAAAAAAATGAAATCTGAATAGTAGTTATCCCTGGTTGGGGTAGGGTGACTTTGGTGCTTAAATCACACTCTAACTTTTCTGGAGTTTTCCAAGATTTCCACAAAATATGTGTTACTCTTATTATCTTATTTAAAAAAATAGTAATATAAAATTTGCCAGAGTACAGAATGTAGAAACAAAAGATTGACTAAGAATGTGTCCACTCAAATTTGATTTAGAGAAAATCCATCTCATTCAAAACCTTACAGATGAGAGAACTGAGATACAAGGTCAAGATTCCTCCTGAAGTATACTCAGTGGGTAATAGCAGAACTGGAAGAAAACCCAGGATTCCTAGTTTCTGATCCAGTGTTCTTTTTAATGTTATTTCCAAGAAATAAAAAACAAAGCCACTATAGGACCTCAAAGAGATACAGGAAGAACTTGAGAATAATAGCCAAAATAATGACAAGTAGTCACTGCGAGAAGAAAGTCCTGTTCTTGTCATTTAGGAACCAGCCTCCATTATTTCAACAATCGATGCTTAAGGACTTTAACTGAGCCACCACAACAGGTGGCTGTAGTTAGACAAGGAGGACAGTATGTGATCCTATTCTCTAAATCATATAGTGTTATAAACCAATGTTGCCTCAATTAAAAAAAAAAAAACATTACGATTTTGACCTAAACTGATCCATGCTGACCTATTTATGGGAAAATGAAAAGGTAAATGCTACTTCATAACCTATTGAACCAGAACATTACCTACTGCTGTTACCTAAACCATTCTTACCACATCAGAACAGCTGGTCTATGCCTTCTCTCTCTAACTCATTACTTAGTCTGCCATGCAATGCATTATACTTGTAATTGGTTGTAGATATTTATAAGCCCTTTGGAAGAATCTAAATGAACACTGAAAGAGCTCTCAACTGAAGAAAAAAAATTAGCTGATTCTTTTCTTACAGATTTATAACTGGTTAGAATTTTGGGCTTTGTGTTTAGGAAAAACAGGGAGTTTGGAAAAACTCTTACAGAAACTATAAAATCTATATCCAAATGTTTAGAGGATTCTAAGTCTGTTTGTGCTCTGTTACTTCTAGTTCTGGTAGAAGTATCCAAAAAAAAGCAAACAAAGAGCAAACAAAATCCACAAGCATAAGACAATACTCAGCAAAGAAAATCTCATCTGTTTGTTGTTTCTTGCACAGTCAAATGTTTAATCATGATTTTTGATGAGAAATAACAGTACCTAAAATTTTTTCAGAGCAGTGATGAATCATAACCAGAAAATAATACCAAAACTATCATGTAGTTGCAGAATTTTCGAGAACTCTCAATTTTTGGAATATGATCAAGTATGGGATATATAGTGCTTTTCAGGAAATATGAGTCAACATGTAATTACATGAGAAACCTCAAAAGAATCCATCATATAATTAAGGAGGAATTAATGCTTGATTACTTAATTCTAAACATCAAACAAGATTATGACTTTTGCTTTGGTGTTGAACAAAAACATAACTAACCCACTTCTGCTACAGGAAAAGTATTTCTTCACTCAGAAAATGAGAAGATTGCTGTTTCCAGTGATGATAGGAATGTTTCCAGAGATTGTTGAGTGAACAATAAGAGTGATGCAAAGGGAAAAAAGAAACATGGTTTGTGTATCACCTGCGTGGACAGTTTCTGCTAGTTAGGAAGAGACTGGGGAAATTACGGTGTAATTAGGCAAGGATTTCATGGGTGGCATAATCCCATGGAGCTTACCTTCTTTGACCTCTCAAATGATTACAAAAAAGGGAGATGACATCATAAGTCACTGAATACATGATCCTTAGCAGACAAGTAGAGTCCCTTTCCAGCAAATCTGTGTGTTTGCACACTTTGTAGGCATAAATATATCCATAAAGTAATAAAACTGATTTTAAAAGCTTATTTGATCTCCATGGATATTTTTTCTACATGTCCAAATATTTATAACTTTTAAAAAAGTAAAATGGTTTTTATTTTTTATACATTCAAATAATGCTTATATTGCCTGGCATTCTCTGATGAGTTGTGGAATTAAGCAACTGCACATTGGCTTCAGTGTCTAAAATACCTTCCAAGGGGGTTCTTAAGCTCTAGACTTGGGAAATGAATGATGTCAGATGCCTGAGGCTACCTTTACAAAAATGCCAAAGATTCAGCATCCTCTTCAGGACCCACAGATAAGTTGCAGACTGCCCCATAACACAAGCATCATCTTGGTTTGACAACTCTCTGTATCCAGGGTCAACCACGTCAGAGCCAGTTTTAAGATCCTACTTAACTGAAGGTCAATCAGTATAGTTGACAGATCCCAGATCATTTTGACCCATTTGGGTCCAACAAAGACTCGTTTGAAGTGTATATAGTTGAGAAATCGCCTCTTGATGTCTTCTTAGTGAAGATTTTTATCTGTAAGAGATGGGTGGGGTGTGGTCTTGCCTTAAAGTAAAAAGGAAATCTCCCCAAATCATCAGTCTTTGAGGCTTGGAACACTGTCAAGTCACTCCCTTTTTGAGTGACTCTACTTGTTTCATTAATGCTTTTATGATCTGTGGGAGATACATACGCCACCAGGTTTCTAGGATGCTCTTTGGAGATTGCCATTTCTCTTACCGTGTAGATAGTCCCAGGTTCTGACCTGGAGGCTCATATCTAAATACCTTTCTTATAAACCTGCATTACCTCCTCATCTGTCAATCACTTCACTGGGATATGACATTGAGTCTCTTATCACTTTCAAAACTGAGATTTAAGTTGGTTTCTATTGATTTGCAAATCTTCCATCAAATTGATATTAGTCCCCTTACTGAATTTCCCAGCTTACTATTTAGTTAAGAATAAGTATCTTAAATTTGTGTTCCTCCCATCTTTATTTGTAATTCCAAGATAGGTAGGGTACTAATGATTATAGCAGGTTTTCCAGATTCCAAAGTTCTTCCTGACAGTCAAATAGGAAAATGTATAAGCAATTAGATTACAAAACTATAAATAATAATAGATAGATATTATATTATTATAGTAAATATAATATTACCATAAGATTACTAATACACTGGAATATAATATATCCGTCTGTACTGGCTGGGGAAAGTCAGCTTCTCATGTGGTCTGAATGCTATACTTTTTCTCTGCACCATTCTCTCTAGTTGGAATTTCCTTGTTTCCTGAATCATCTTATTATTTTCTAACCCCCTTCTTCCCTGGAAACTTCACTTGTTCCAACACTTGATACCTGTGTGGACTTGGAAGAGTCACTTGGATATACCAAGTCCTGTCAGGTCTCAGTTTCTTCCTCGGCACCACCTGTTGGGTGTGCAGTAAGTGTTCATTGAACAACAGCCATCGTTGCTTTATTTTCTCAGATTCTTTAGGACTACTTGAAGGTAGTCCTCTTCCTCACCGATTCTGTTTTAAATATTTGAATTTAATTTTTATATGTTCCTTGTGCATTTCAATTCCATGGTTATTCAGTTCCTTCCCTCACTCATTTCTTCCCTCTGTCAAATGCATCCTAACTATTGCTTTTTTTTTTTATTAATCTCTTGCTTTCAAAGACATTATATTTCCTTGGTATCTCATTGGAGATGCAAAGAAGAAACTTCTATACCTTTCCCACATGGCGTAGTAGACGTCTCCTGCCTCGCTTGCTGCTCCACTCAGCAGTGTATTTCCATTGATCTGCCTGTTCTGCTCCCCACTGTCTCTAGTGAGTCCTCGCATCCCCCTCACCCCCACCCAACTCTGGCCTCCACCCGGGCTCTTGTATGTATAAATAAATAAATCTTTTTTTAAAAAAGACTCTATCTCTTTTTTATATGACAGAATATCTCCTTGTGTCTTTTGTTGCTGTTTCCTGCCCTTGTTGAAAAGTTGGGTAGGTTCCATGACCTTTGCTTGCTTTTTGGTAATGGACAATATAGCAGTCCTTAAATGGCAAACATAATTGCACTAAGAAATTAGAAGCACCCTGCCAAGAAATTAATCAGAACTGGGTTTCTATTATGCTTCAGGCTGGGAAGTTTGCAGGAGAAATGGGGTGACATGATGATTTCCTTTCTGCTTCTCTGAATTCAATCTCCATCTTGTTTGATTTACCATTTTTAGACACTTTCAGATAAAATAGGGAAAGATAAAAGTGTTAAGGAATAAAGATCTTATTTGAACAGATACTACCATAAACTGTCTTTAAGCTACAAGAAACTAGCAGATCTTTTTTCACTTGTTGTTGAGGGCTCTTTTGTGATTTTTGTAACTCAGGGACCCTCACCTATAACCCTTTTAAACTGGGCATATGTGTCTTTATTTTGGATGGTTCCTAGCAGCTTACTCTACAGCACTAAGAAATTCAGGGTTCACCTGGAACTTCTCTCTATGTGAGTCCTTCTCTCCTCCAGGTAAATCTACTGGATGGCACCTGATGATACCTGGGGTCTCTCTGAACACTGGCCAACACCTGACCCACTGCAAAGTCTATACATTTTGTTGAACTGACAGCCTGGCCCTGAGATGCTTTAGTTTTCTCATAATCCCTTCAGGCACTAACCTTCTCTAAACACCCATGACATGCTCTTAGAGGGATTTTGCAGCTGCTCTCCACACTATACCTGAGGGGAAGAAAGAAGAACTGTTTATTCCTTCTTCCTCTTAGGTATTTTGGCACTAGGGAAGAAACATTTTATAGTAATAGTTTCCTTCTCAAACAAACACCTTCAAAAGTGATTTCCTAACCTCTTTTTTAGATCTCTAACTTGGCTAAGGGGTCCAGTGGTCTTAGAACTGGTAAGCAACAATTTTCATGGTTGAATCAATCAGTGTTTTATTATCTATATGGTATGTTTTGACATCCCTAGGGGCTTTACAGACTTGAGGAGAGACTGCCTCTCCAGGACTAGCCACTTCCTAAAGAGTGTAAAAAATATACTTTTAATAATGTCTTTCATATGCAAACTAACAAATCCAGAGCCTGCACTCCCAATCATTTATCTAACTCACAGACCGAGATAACATTTTTCCTGCTCTAAATCATCCAGGGCTAGGTACCAGGTAATTAGAAACCAGAACCCTAGAGCCCAGAACTCACTGACATAAAAACCAGCCAATCCTAAACTGTTTACCTCATATTTTCTTCCCACAGAAACCACAAAAAAGGTGATCTAGGAGTTCTCCTTGCTCCTTCTGTCTCCTAAACAAAACGTGTTGCTTCTTCTTGACTCTGTAAGGCATAGCATACCTTTTCTCTTGTGAAAACTAAGTAACATACTTCTTTCAATAACACTGGCCATTCTTTGTTGTTCTTCAGTCATACCTCTATAAATTAAATCCTGGATAAATTTTAATGTAATTGTAATGCTGCATATGGAGATCAGTTTCACCTGAGTTGAAACTTTGATTTTACATTTTTAAAAATGCCAAATAAAGTTTTGATAGAATGCAGAGCTCAGTCTAAAGTTGCACATATGTCCCTCAAACTGTCTCTATTCATTCAGAAGCTATTCACTTGACATTATGTCTGCCAATGCAGTATACCGGGTGATGGGTTCATGAAAATTCCTGCCACACAGAAGCATACAGTCTGCTCACACCAGATGCAGCTGATAACATAGAATCAGCTCCCTGAAGATTATCACTTAGCTCTATAGGCAGCAACGGCCATTTCACTCTTAGCACTGTATTTGTTAGTTAACCAGTAAAAAAATACACTGTATTCAATTGGTGTCTACAGTTGCATAGAAACTAAAGCCATAGTTATATTTCTTGAATCTGAGGTCTTTTGATGGAGGTATTTATCAAAACACCACTCGAAGAGATATCAAATGAAAGCCAGCTTGAAAGTCTGAAATCAAGCTGCCATTTCAAAGGAAACTAAGAAGAGGAGAGCCTAGTGACATTTAAAGAACATGGAGACGGGTGATGGCTAATGAGAGAGAGGTTTGGAGGAGATGATGAGGAATGGTGCCAGAAGACAGTTCTGAGTGGAAAAACAGGTGGACATAGAGATTTTTATCTGGCTCTTGGGAGGCTGGGCATGTTCAAAAGGGCAGCTGGTGGAATAAACATTAGCCCAAGAGATCAGGCATCCACAAAAGCAAGTAGCAGTTCCAGATGCTAACTCTGTCATGGCACTAATAATTTTTATAAATTAAGAACACTGATTTCTTCTTTTTGAAGAGCCCAGATATATTAGTATGGAAGAGATGAGGAGGAAATTTTCGGAATCTATTATGATTTCATGAAGAAGAGGTGTGTCAATAAAAAACAGAAGGGGACGTGAGTGAAGTGGGCCTGCGTGATTTGTAGGATGTCCCAATGTATCTATAAAGGGTTAGAGACGAGTATTATTCCCAGAAATTGATGTTTCAGATTTATGTATTTGGTCCACACAACCAGCCGAGGCTCCTGAAGTCATCATCATCTTGTTCTGGAGAAAGAAGCCTGCAACCCTCAGTTCTAAACAATGAAACATGACAAACCTACTTTGGTGCAGAAGGCAGCCGAGTCTTACAATCTCCTGTGAATAGACTGTGCAGATACAGAGGTTGGTTCACTGTCCACACAGATCAGACACTCTGATTTCCCCAAAAGCTGAACAATGGTTAGCAAATGTTGTCCAATCTCTGTCTTCATATGAGGGTTGATATCAGTCCAGATAGCAAGTTTCCTGAGTGGTTGGTGCAGATTGAAGGAACGGAGATACTCGCCAGCAGAAGTGGTGTATGGAGCCAGGGAAAATTACTAGAAACTGAATTTAAGGGGAAGCAAGGTCAGATGAAAGGTTTAGAATCTTAAATCATGTGACCAAACAAGTCAATAGAAGAGGAAGGGAGACACGATAAAAAGTCAAATAGTCCACAGGACACAGGGCATTAAAACAGAAAGACCTAGAGTAATTCCCTGTCCAAGAATGACTACAACCAAAGTAGCTCTTTTTATAAAATTGAAAGCCAGAGTTGTGGGGAATGAAGGGGCCACTGGAAGGCCCATCTTTCTCTTTCATGACTAAGGCAAAGAGACCATACTCTTCCTCCCCCTTCTAACTTTCACCCTCTCTCTGACTGATATTCTCTAATTCTTCCCCTTTAATATTATATTTACTTCTTCTTTTAAATCTGACTTTACCTCTATGAAAGTTATTCATGGAAAGTGAGCACACACTATCTACATAAACCTAGAGATCATCTCAGATCTTATAATCCACTGAAGACATGTCCCTTGAAGTAAAGAAATTATAGTTAAGAAATATTTCACGACTGACTTTCACTATTTATAAGATTCCAACTTTCACAGCATTAAAGTTGGGGGAAGAATTCTCCCCCTACACTACAGTATGAAAGTTACACCTCTTTGGTCAAGAAATGGCTATGCAGTATTCACATTCAGAACAAATTTCATATCCCAGACACAGAGCTGGAGTGTGTTCTAATTTTAAATTAGATGTTGAAGAAAATAAATCTGGATACTATAAAAAAAATTATACCTGTATCAGGCTAAAAGAGATTTTTAAACAATTGTCAGGCCAACACATCATATTGCCAAACCCATAAACTGCTTCAAGGAACAGATGGAATTTATATCATAGACTCTCAAACCTCAGGGGGAGAAATCTTGAGTCCAATTAACCCCTTGGCAACAACGTTTAATCTGGAGGGATATGCTTAAAGCATTCAAAAATATTTTGTCTAGACTTATTACAGAATATTCTATCACACATTCTCTGGACATGGTGACATGGATCTGAGGGGACTGATGATCCCTTCTCAGTATGGAGGCTCTCTTTTCACATTGTCTCAAGTTCATCTCCATAAGAGGTTTATAAGACAGGTATTCCACCTCAGCTGGCTCTGCCACTCAGTCTTGCCAGGATTTCTAATGCAAGTGCCAGGCCCCAAATTAAAAGAAAATTCAAAAACATGTCAGTAGGTGCTGAACTACTGTCAACAATATTCAAAGATGGCCAAACCTGATGTTTCATTTTGTGTAAAATGCTATCAGTGCAATTTTTTGTGGATAGTTTCAACCAATTTTAGAAGGAACTCGGGGTTAAGAAGCAATCCATCCTCTGTAATTTTATTAGGATTTTGGATACTTTTGTTGAAGTGATTGAGCCAGGTCCATGACAAAGCAGTTCATTTAATCAAATTGGTGCTTGTGGTTATGCGTGCATGCTGTGACATTGTGGGAACAAAGGGTCAGAATCCCCTCCCTTTAACTCAAGGACATGTGTCCAGCTTCTGTACTCAAGCCCGATTGGGTGTGGTCCTGTGTGAAGGCAGAGGACAGGAATGGACAAGTACCTCTCAAAGATCCACTGCAAGACTCCAGTCCCTAATCCAAGACCTGGTCTCTACAAATAGCAGAGCTTACGACATTGATGACAAGGGAAGAGAAAAAAGAAAGAAATTAGTTAAGCAAGTAACAAAGCAAAAAAGGCAGAAAAAGCAGCATGTGGCAAATTTAAAAGAGAAGAAAATGAAAGCAATTGACCTAGTAGTTTGTTGACCTTGGACTAGAAAGGAGCCAAATGACAAGCTATAAAAATTTGATAGAAAAAACCTGGAAAGAAACACATGGAAATCTTTCTATGCAGGTGATTTTTGTTTTCAGTGCTTCTGCATCATTACCATTAATGATGAATTCATCAATAGCTCTTGACAATGTTTTATGTTCATTATTTTTGACAAATTCTGTGCCTGAGGAATGGCAATTATGGTTGGCTGCACTCGTTAATATTACATGTAATAACTGATATTTGTAAATGACTTCATGCTTCCTTAAGCACATTTCAAAGCCATCAGAACAACTCTACACTCTAGGTAATTAATATCATTATCCCCATTTTATAGGTGAGGAAACTGAGTCTTAAAGAGGCTAAGGGATTGACCAAAGTTCATTTTCTCAAACTTTCCCTGCACTGACAGTTTCTTATACTACATAAGTGAAGTATACATTTGTGAATAGGTGATACATGAGATCGGTGCTCTCAGCAGTTTTGCTGAATTAAAATATCTTTCTTACAAAAATGCTCACTGAATATTTATAGGTATGCTGGAGAAAATGTGTTGTAAGAGTAAGTAAACAAAATTAAGACAAATAATTAAACACAGTCTTTGATTTCAACCTTCCTTTTAAAAATTATTTGAAAGCAGTCTAGGAGGTATTTCATCTGAGTATGAATAGGGATACTCATGTTGATGGCACAGCATAGTAGGTAAGAGTTAGATCCAGAAACCGACTGCTTGCACTTGAATCCTCCCCTGAACACTTATTATTATAGCCAGGTGTCCTTAGGCAAGTAAGTTAACCTGTGCCTCCGTTTCCACATCATATAATGAGGACAATGATAGCATATAATTAAAATCATCATGACAGTTAAAAGAATTAACTTAAGTCAAGCTTTTGGAATAGTACTTACTACATATTAACACTCTATGAGTGTTAGCTATTTAATATCATTTCTAGGCATTAAATATGACTTTAATTTTCTTCTTTATCTGTTTTGAAATTCCCAAACTTTTAATAGCTGTTTAATAACTTGATAAAAAAAAAAAAACACTGAAAATAATGAAAAGTAGCCAGCAACTGACAACCTTGCATAGTTAGCTTAACTAAAAATTCTGTCCCTATTAAGATTCAGAGCTCCTTTATAACAATTTCCGTTTTTTTGCTCCTTGAAAAATTTATCTTACTGACAGGTAGTTCCCTTGTTTGCTAAAGAAAAGCTATGTGAATTATAACTATTCCAAAATCTCCTTGATGAAATTGGAGCAGATGTTTGAGAAAGTATTCAAGGTATCTGGGATTCCTTAAAGGGACAAGGTCCATCTTGAAATCATCAAGCAAAAGAAACAAACACCAATTTCCAGGTAACCTTGTGCAAATTAGATGGCAGGTAAATTAATCAAGTTTTCCTGACACTGAGTTTTTCATTTATACAACCCTTAGCAATTGCTTTGAGCAATTAGTCTCACCATAAATGTGTACTGAAGCAAATGCAAAAGCATTTACCCCAAAAGTTAACAAAACTAGATTCATGAGAAACATGGCACACACCAGACAACTGGGAAGAAATACAGAAAGCAGGACCACTTCCAACCAGATGCTTCGCAAAATATGTAGCAAACATTTTAAAGAGTCCTGTAAGAATTTCAAGAACCATTCTTCTAGATTAAGAAAGGCACAGAAGGAAGACAGACAAAGAGCAGATGGTGTGCACAGGCTGTCTAAGATTTTGAGAGGAGAGATACTACAATTTGATAAAGTAGTGGTAGTTTATGTACATTTTAGGTAGCACTCAGTCAAATGTGCTCTATTTCCCCTATTGCTTCTTACCTGTCAGAACCTCCCCAAACTGGGTCAACTTTCTGATTTGGGGAAGCTGAAGACACTGGATATAATCTGCCTCTATTACAAATTGTCATTAAAGAGTCCCAAATTACCAATAACTAGAAATAGGGCATTTTTGCTACAAGTCTGTTTACACTATACAATAAAATGATTATTTTGTGATTAGCAATATGTATTGAGCTCTTAAAATCTGTCCATCTGGCATCTTTATGGGATTTTTAAACTGTACCGCAGTTGCAAACACGACAGCATTCTTTATCTCTATATGCTGAATAGTGCTTTATGACTATTTACTACCCTTAATACATTCTGCTAACCACCATGGGGGTAGACAAAAATTGGCACTATCTAAGTGATGAAATAAAGCCAAATATCTCAGCATTCTAGAGCCACTTATCTCTACCATCATTCTTGGTAATTAAATACAGGGAGAAGTGCCAGCATGTGAAGTATGGCCTTCATGCACCTATCAGTAAATAAATATCTCCTGATGGACTCCTTAATGAGACAAGAATTTCAGAGTATAATTGGAATGAACATGCCATTAAATATAGTTTCAAATGGAACAGCACTTAGAGATTTGAGGGAAAATTCTAGCAATTGGTGTGTTGCTTTGAATTTTCTCCCTATCAATTCCTTTTTGCTTCTTTGGAATATGTAACAAATATAATTAAGAGTGAAAGAGAAAGAAAAATTGCTCTGATTATTCTTTCATTTTCCAGCCATTAAAAAGCTTTAGACAGATCAAGGGGATGTTAAGGTATTATACATAGGCTATGCTCTAAATGAGTCCTTTCTTCTTATTCTGCTGATTTGCTGAAAGTGGGAACAGCCAACATGGAGAAAATCTAGTTATACAGAATCTCCAAATTTATCATGATTTCCATTCGTTAGATTCTTGCAGATAGTCAGAGTCTCTTTACTCCCAGAGCAGACACAGGGCTGCAGCCAGGCTATCTATACAAAAGATAGATGAATGTCTTTGCCACTGGATTACGACTTTCCATTCCCAAAATTAATCTACTTGACAAATTACACTGTCTCTTCTGCCAAAATGATATTTTCCTAATACAAATGCAACCTTGTGACAGAGTATATTTCATTTTCTCCCTTGCTTCAAACCCTGCTACCTACCAGGGGAGAATTTTCACTTCCTGTTGACAGTAAAAATAAATCTCTATGTGAAGGAAGATGGTCAAATAAAGATTTCACATTGGCTGGCACAGATATTCTAATTCAAATTCAAGAACTATATTGCAATCTGTTCCAGGTGTTTGGTTGTATTCTGACAGTCAACTACTGTGCAGAAAAATGGATTATTTTTCAAAATTCTTTACAGGATTATCTTCATGGAACCAATTTCTTTTTCAATAGTCTCATGTCCCCAGAGCCTAATGGGAACAGAGCAACCCCACATTGTCCTTGGAACTTCCCGACATCCCAGGATAGCTATTATCCTGCCTCTGTTTCCTTGTACCAGCTGCCTCTAC
Organism: Scalopus aquaticus; assembly: GCA_004024925.1. NCBI lineage: Eukaryota > Metazoa > Chordata > Mammalia > Eulipotyphla > Talpidae > Scalopus > Scalopus aquaticus. The sequence continues at coordinate 41,972 of PVIJ01010052.1, read as the reverse complement.
TTCCTGCCTCTGTCATCTCTTGCACTTATTTTCTCTACATAAAATTCTCTTTTGACATTATCAGCAATCATCTTCGATGTTCTCCTGTCTTTGCTACCCTTGAACCTGCTGCACTTAGGATTCTCTTAGCTTCTTCTTTCTCTGACTGCTGTTTCTCTTTCTAGTTAACCACTATTCATCTTTCTGTCCTTTCCTGTCTCTCCTTCTGTCCTTTGCCCTTCATCCTTTTCTCTCATGCTCTTTCAGTAGTGAGTTTACAAAGACCATTGCTTCAACTATCTCTGCTAAGAAGATAATCCCCAAATCTCCTCCTCCAGTTCTTATTTCCCAGCAGCCTCTCCTTTATTTACAAATGACCACAGGGTATAGCCTGCTGTAATCTCAAATTCAACATTCCATCTATTAGAAACTGTCTTATCTTTTCTTCAGATTAGCTTTTCTTCCCAAGTCGTCTACACTTACCCTTGATTCCACCATTAGTCCAGCTTGCCAAATCATAAAACTTCGTTATCTTCTTAAAAGACACTTGACTGAGGTGACAGGTACAGAGTTTTACCTATTTAATATATACAACTCAATGAGTGGGGGGATAAGTACACATCTGTGAAACTATCACCACAAGTAAAGTCATAGACAAATCCATCACCTCCCAAAGCTTCCTGAGTCCCCTCTATTGTGTGTGTGTGTGTGTGTGTGATAAGAACACTTAAAAGCTTTTTTAAAAATATTTTTCACTTATTAGTCCTAGAATGTAAGCTTCAACAGAGTACAGACTTTGCTTTGTTCACTGATGAAAGGCAGAGTCTAGAAATGTGCCTGGCTCTCAGTAAATACTTGCCGAATATATGAATTATAAGTATCCAAAGGCATAATGTATATAAAAATCTAAGCAGTACTTTGCAGAAAAAAGTTCAAAATTAATTTTACCTATCATGTATTATATCATCATCATTACTATTCCTATTTCAGTACTATTGTTACAGGGCAAGGAGGGGGCACCCCTGAAACCCCAGACCTGCCCTGTTCTAAATGGGTTCTGCCATCTGCCGCATCAATACAAAGCATTTAGGACCTTTTGTGAAAACAGACTTTAATACAATTAGAAAAGACAGAGAAGAAAAAGAATATATTTTCTAAGTCAAGCACCCAATGTTATCCAACTCCTCATGGGTAAAAGTCCACCCAAACGGAATTGGCCCAAAGCAAGTCTTGAAAGCCTGCCACGAGTCTAGAACAGCTTTTGACAGGGACCCACACATAAGGGTCAGAAACAGCCAGACAATTCTGGGAGCAACCAAAACACCTTTCGGCAGGGACCCATCCAAAAGGGTCAGAAACAGTCAGACAATTCTGAGAGGAACAGAACAAAATCAAAACCAAAATCAACAGAGCCATCGTTAACTTCCCCGTGGGTCTCTCACACACATCTCTTTCAATCAGGCCCGGCCAGTGCAGCTTCTTTACAAGTCTCTCTGCCCCTTGGGCCTCTTCTGGCTTTCCATCCTTCCGTCTCCTCCTGTCTGTTTCTCTTCTGTGTGTGTCCTCTGTGTGTGTCTCAAGCTTCTTATATCCTGCTCAGTTCCACCCTACCTTGGGTAGGACAGGGAGCCTGGGACACATCCTTTCTCCTGGGGACCACGCTGTTACACTATTTGCAACTTAAAAAGATGACCGCAAACATTTGTGTTGTTCTTTTGTTCTTAAGCAATTTTTCAGTGATGTACTTTTCTCCTTCATTTTGGGAGAGCAGAGACTGGTGTGTCTTTGTCTTTTTATGACTGAAACTCCAATATCTAGAACAATGTAAAAAGAAAGGTCTAATAAACAGCCTTTTCTGATTTTTGCAAAGTGAGAGGCAAAGATAGAACAAGAAGCAGAAATCTGGAAAAACTGGATAATTCATCTTGTTCATATGTTGTCTTTTGTGGATACTGTATTTTAGGCATGAATGCTAATAGTCTTTTTCTAACAGGGTGGTCCCCAGGAAAAAGGGTGTGTCCCAGGTTTCCTGTCCCACCAAGGTAGGGTGGAACTGAGCAGGATATAAGAAGCTGAAGAGAGAGACAGAGGAGACACACACAGAGGACACACACAGAGGAGACAGAACACACAGATAGAAGACAGGAGGAGATGGAAGAAGGATGGAGAGCCAGAAGAGGCCAAAGAGCAGAGAGACTTGTAAAGCTGCACTGGCCTGGCCTGATTGAAAGAGATGTGGTCAGAGACCCATGGGGAAGCTAACGATGGCTATGTTGATTTTGGTTTTGATTTTGTTCTGTTCCTCTCAGAATTGTCTGACTGTTTCTGATCCTTTTGGATGGGTCCCTCCCGAAAGGTATTTTGGTTCCTCCCAGAATTGTCTGGCTGTTTCTGACCCTTATGTGTGGGTCCCTGCCAAAAGCTGTTCCAGACTTGTGGCAGGCTTTCGAGACTTGCTTTGGGCCAATCCTGTTTGGGTGGACTTTTACCCACGAGGAGTTGGTTAACACTATGCTTGACTTAGAAAATATATTCTTTGTCTTTGTCTTTTCTAATTGTATTAAAGTCTGGTTTCCACAAAAGGTCCTAAATGCTATGTATTGATGCGGCGGATGGCAGAACCATTTAGAACAGGCAGGTCTGGGGTTTCGGGGGCGCCCCTCTCCCTGCCCTGTAACATTTTGAGCATCCAATAATAGACAATTCATCTGAAGATAATACTAAAATATTTCCAAGTTGAACCTTCACAAAGATAGCTGGAATGTATTTTCAATAACTTTGAACTGATATAGAAACTGATTTGATTCAACATTAAAGAATACAAATTGTTAAATTGTTTTGTTTCTCTGTAAGAGTGTTTCAACTTAATAAGCATTTTAATTTCAGTTATCATAAAAAAATTAATCATAGCAAACAATTTAATTCTCTTTCTCCCAGTTTTGCCTGTTAAAATGAGTTTTTAGGGTTTTGATTTGGTTATCTGTCTCAGTTTAGATTTCCTTTGACCCATTCTGTTATCTTATGTTTTACATTAATATAATTTATCTTCTTACTTGGTTCCACTATTTTATTTGCGAATTTCTTCCTGTGTATCTAATTCCTCTCCCAGCAAATCTGACTTTGGCAAGCTAGAAGTTATTCAAGCGTTAGTATGTACTGTTAGTACATTTCTGATTGTTAGGAAGAATCATTTTTTCAATTCTTCAGTCCAGTTTATACCAAGACATTCATAGCCTAGGCTTATAGTCCAGGGAAAGGACTAATCCAAATTCCAGATCCAGCCCTTTCTTGCTATCTGAGGTCAGTAGGACTACTAATAACATTAAAAGCCTCAGGGTTGTGGTTAAGAAAGCTACCCCCAAAGCCAAATATCTAGAGTATAAGCACTCTGTGAGGGTTCTCACTCAGAACAGATGTGATAACAATGTCTACTGCACTGTTTATTGTATACTGAATTGAATTCAGAAATATAAAGCACTTAGAATATTGTGAGAATTGAAAGGGATGAAGGGAAATGATGGTAGTGCTAGTAAGGATAGAGCTGGTATTTGAGGACTTGTGTCAGACCATCTTTTACATCTCCAAACTCATCTAATCACCACAACAACCTAATCAGATAGGTACAGTTATTATTCTTATTTCACAAATGGAAAAATGAAACTGGAAGAAATGAAGTACCTGGAACAAGGTCACACAATTAATAAGCGATATGATCTTTTTACAAAACCATGAAAAATGATGAAGTTGAATGTGGTACATAAATAAGTTTCAGTAAAAGTTGTATATGATACTTTGCTAAGTTCCAGCATGTGCATGAAAATTATTTTTCTATTATGGTCATGTTAAATATTGTCTTGGGAAGCTCTATGTTGAAGGTGTTTTGTTCCAGTGTTTCATCAAATCCTTAGAAATGTGCCAATGGTTCGATACTCTCTTTCAAATGTTAGTTCATATATGACTAACAGATTTAAGAGTAAAATAGCTTTCTACCTTCTTTCTTGCACCTATGTCATGAATAAAGTGTGTATAGCATAATGATTATCACGTGAGCAGGGTCTGGGTTTGAAAATGGCCCTGCCATTTTGCAGCTGTGTAACCTTAGGCAAGTCGTTTCATTAACTCTTTTGGCCTCTACTTCTTCATATTCTAAAAATGAAAGTGATAACATGTTTCCAAAAATTTGTTATAAATACTAAGTAATATTATGTATTCAAAGCCCTTAGCATATTAGCATAGATAAAAACTAACTAAACATCAAAAGGAGGAGAAAGAAACTACTTCGTACTGCAGTTTTCTAACACACCTTTTCCTATAGGAAGGGTCATATCCTAAAGCTTCTTGATTCATTTTCCAAAAGTTCTGAGTTATTGGTTCCTGCAATAGGTATGGAAATAAATATACATTTGACACTGAAAGCTTGACAAACTATCTCTTCATTTAAGCAGCACATACTAGTTTTCCATATTTCATAGTGGGCTCCTTGTCTCATATATCTTTTACCATTCTCCACAGAATTAATTTCTCCTCAGTAACTTTTTGTAACTAAGTGTAGATTTACTCCATCCACGTCTTTCTCATTCCCATCATATTGGAGAACAACACTTCTGAAATCTCCTGCCTCATTCTCCACATTCATGTACAAAGGGATCTGACCTAACACTCCAGGGACATCTCAAGGAACTGACTCATACAGAGAAATTCTTACTATTTCAGCATCTCACCCCTCTTGGATGACCAAACTAACCTTGTGGCAAGTTGTTTTGGTGAATAGTCTTCCTTAGGGTTATTTTGTCCACAGAGACTGTTAATGTCAGAGATACAAAAATGGAAAATCTGAGCTTTGCCTTGAAGACCATTGCCATCACAACAGTGAAAAGTATTCTCTCCCCGAAAGCATCAGCTACTTCCTCTGAGGATGGCCTGGTGGAGTCACCCCAGAGCCTACCAGGTCTTGGGTTATTGACTCCATGGCAGAAAGGACAGACTGGCATGTGTCCACCAGCCTCCTCCACACTCCCTGACAGCTGAACAAGCCCCACACTTTTCTCTCCAAATGACTGGCAACGCCAGCAGAAACTTGGAACAGCAGGCAGACACTGAAAAACAAGTTAATTTCTCTCTGACTGGCTGCTCCTTTCCAAATGTGACAGCTTTTCTAACCAAATGGCTCCTATTCTAGTCAGTTAAGACTGAGGTGGAAAGAGGGTGAACAGTGACACCAAATGGTTACATTTATTAGGAAAGTGTGTTTCTATTGCACCTCACGTCAGGAACTCTTTGGAGTGGCTTATATAGATACTTTTGCAATGGGATAGCATAAATTAAAAGCAGGTATAGATAAGGAAAGAAAACATTTCAGGGACTTTAAGCTGTCTTTAGGAGGGGTATAGGAAATCTGTTTTATTTCAAAAGAGAAGTACAATTCTTCCTGAATCTAGAAGTAAAGAAATTTCTAATTAGGGGCACATGCATATCTAATAAAAAGTGAAAATCTTCAAAAATTTTTTTACTCCTTGCATTTTTCTTCATGTATATTTTCATTTTTGTCACATTATCATCTAACTTCTTGACCTGTTTTTTGGGTTTCTATCTGGCACTTTTAGATCACACTTAATTACAGTCTTTTCTTGATCTCTGCCAATTAAAACCAATCAGATAGTATAGGTCAGTTGTTTGTAGGCTTTTTGTGCTTTAGAAACATTTATCACTGAAAATACCAGTGAGCAAGAAGGGAAAAACCCAGGCATTGCTATTTGGTGGGGTTAACTAGTCATGATGATAATCTAACCAATGTGTCAAACTTTTCCAAGTTGCTTAAAAAATGATGTAGTAAATTTGTTTTAATATGGGTATACTGAAGATGTGGTAAATAGCAGAGAATGTTGAAGAAAACAGAATTAAGTGAATGGGACAGGGAACACACTAGAAAAATAAAGAGAAACAGTGACAAGAATAAATAGACGCTCCAACAGAAGAAGTGGGCAAGATAAGCATGTCTAGGGGAGGGAGCGAAATCTCAGGAAGCAGAAACATAGCCAGGACTATCAGGTTATTGGTGCTTAGCTAAAAGGGGGAAATGGAGAACAAGATGAAAAAGACTGATAGGAGATGGTGGAGAAAATAAAATTTCTCCCAGTCAGGAAGCGAGGAAGTCTAAAATGCTTTTAAAATCACAGCTGGAAATTTTAGCATACTCAAAGGTGAAAGCGCCAGAAAGTAGAGAGAATGTGGAAAGAAAAGAGCAGTTGGCTCAGAATGATCTCTTAAAAAACACTTGGTAGGTTCTGGTTGTTGTTGAGACAGAAAAGAGATAGGGAATTGGAAACGAGATTAGGATTTGTAGAGGAAAGAAAAATATTTTTTTTTTAAGAAAAAAAAAACATAGAGGAATGAAAATTTCTTTCATGTTCCATATTCTTTCCATGATGTTATATAAAGGGATAATCAGAAAATTACCAGGATGATCAAGATGTTAGAAAAGCAGACCTCTGAGAAAAAGTAAAACCTGATCTTTTCCCAATAGAAGAAGTAGTGACTAAAAAGGTTTTGATTTCTGGAACTTTACAAGTCATATTGTGACAGGGCAACCCTGATATACAATGGGGTGCCTGACTGTGGGTTCTCACCTGTGCGCTTGAAAAGGACTTATAATAAGAACAATTGCAGGCACTCACAAAAAAGGTTAATAAAAGGGTTTATTTGCAAAAGGAAGGGAAATAAAAAAATAAATAACTCGGGGACAAAAGAGAAAGTGAGGGAGAGAGATAAATCTCCAAATACGTCCTACCAGATCCGAAGAGCTGGAAACCCCAATGGCACGCTGTAGCCCGGCGAGAAGCAAGAGACCCCCAAGGTCAAAAGCCCTCGTTATATAGCCAACATGTCTGCTTCACTCCACCCCTCAGTTTCCGGTAATCCTCTCTTCTGGATGATGATGGAATTCTGGGATTCGTAGCCCTAGGGGTCTTGGATCTCTCTGGCTTCAGGTGGGGGTCCATAAACCTTCCTGTGGAGTTTGTTGCAGACGTCCTTTTCCCCCCCCCAACAATATCATTAGTCTATTCTGAGGCATCCAATGGAACCCATTGTTAAGTTTCTTCCTCCTTCACTTCGTCCACATCTCTACATATTGGGTATAAATTTATATTGGCTTTTTGGACATGTTTTTCCCTCACTAGACTATAAACTCTTGATGATCAGAGACTAAGTTATATTAATTTTATATTTATGTTCAGTTCCCAAAATATATCTGTCTTGTTTATTTATGCCCTGTCTTTTCCTGAAAAGATTTAATGTGTTACTTGGGTGTTTTGTTTTTTGCTTTTTTGAAGAGCTTGTTTCTTCCAGTCTTCATGATTTCACTCACCAGCAATCATTTTCTGCTCTCTCTGAAAACAAGTGTTATCTATGATTCTTCCCTTTCTCTCTCTCCTCCTGTCTGTTTCTTTCCATTAAAAACCTATGCCATCACTTCTCATCATGTCCCCATCACCACCTATCCTGGGTTATAAGTACAGTATCCCAATTAGCCTCTCTGCATGCTTATTTGCTCCTTCCAGCATATTCTTTACAGATCAAAGTAGTCTTTAAACCCTAAAACAGTTGACATAATTCCCCAGATTAAAGTCTTCTCTCTTCCCATCGCACATAGAACATGCTTCACAATATCACTTCATTTCTTACCCTCTTTCCCTGCCCACTAACCTCCATTTATATAGGGTTTTTTTTTTTTTTTTAAACAGTTTTGTTTGGTTTTTTTTCACAATATAGGCCCTCTCCCTGCAGGTGTGCTGCAGGCTTTCTTGTTGTGCTTTTAAGAATTTACTCCAGTCCTTTACCCCCGCATTCTTGCATAAATAGCTAACCCTTTCTAATCATCCATTCACTACCCAATGTCACTTCCAGGGAAGGGGAGAATTTCTGACCACTTTTTCTGAAAGAATACACAGATTCCCTAAATCTGTTTCTTTTTCTTCATAGCAATTGTTACTCTCTGAAATTAAATACGTAGTTTATACTTCCCATTCCCAAATAGAAACTCACTATAGTCCTACATTCCCGGAAATAAATTCCAAATGACCAAGTAGATATGTTGGACGACAGACTGTAGATTCAAAGATAGAGGGTTTCCATTTATTATCTAAAAACACTTGATATGTGTGTCTTGGTTTCATAACATATAAGATTACTATCTTTCCTGTAATTATGACATTAAGATAAATGACAAGAAGTTGTAGACTAGGACTCAGAAAATATGATATTCTAATGACTTGAACCAAAAGAACTTAGATGAAAGGATTTTAAGAGTCTATCTAGCCCAATTTCACACCTACTTCTTGATTCCTTCTACACCCATTTAACACTTCACAGTGGGGACACACTACTTGATGAGGTAACCTGTTTCCCTGTTAGAAGCTACAATTGTCACTGTGTGGTTACTGTAGTTGCAATATTGTATTGCATATCTACAAGTTGCTAAGAAAGGATCTTAAAAGTTCTCATTGCAAAAAAAAGTTTGGATGACAGATGTTAACTAGACTTATTATGGCCATTATTTCACTATGTATACCAACACAAATTATCATATTACGTTCTTGAAATTAACATAATGTTGCATGTCAAGTATATCTCAATAAAAATACAGTTATCAAGCTTAACTAAAATATATCCTTTTTTTTTTTGGAGTCACAAACTCAGATGCCTGCAGAAACCATGTAGATGACAGTTAGGTGAAGTTAGCCAGAGTGATAATGACTGTGGCCAATGAGAACTCCTGCCTCTTCTAGAAGGGGTAGCGCCTCTTCCACAGCAGAAGGTAATTTCTACAGGAGGTTATAGGTCTCATGTTGCCAAAGTACTCTCAGTTTTTAAGAGAAGATTGAAAAACAGATATATTATGTCAAATGTCTCCACTTAAAAAACCCTAACACTACATCAAAACCTGAAGACCAATGGTTGATAAATTTCTAGTCTAAAATATCCAAGAAGCCTTCTCTGGCTTCCACAACAGAGTACAGACTTTAAAGGTGTTTAGGATAATGCTCTGAATTTTCTTTTCTTAATCTTTTTGGCTAAGTAAAACATTTTTTTAAATTGAGCTGTAATTGTTTATATTGCAAAAATAAAATAAGAATTACTGGATTAACTCAAATATTCAGGTTATAACTGAGTTAAAAACAAACAGAAAAAGTAAAGTAAGTAAACATAGGAATGATTACAAAGAAAACAGTGCTGTGGTAATCTCCTTTCTTCTGGTATTTCATCTTGTGGCATCTTGTCCAGACCACATTTCAATCCTACCATTTTATGTACCATTAAGATTACTAGTTTCAAACTTCACACAGCACAGCATGTACTTGAAAGAATGACCTTCAGTGAACGACATGTTACATGATAAATTTTAGTGCAGCAAAATTCAGAGCACTGTTTTAACAAAAATATTGTAGCTCATCCACACATATCAGAGCAGCGACCCTGTCTGACCCCAAAAGGAAACACACTGTATTATATTTTTAGGTAATAAAACATACTTCAGTCATCACTCTTTTCTTACTTCAGTCCTCCCCCATTTATCTTTTTTAAAATGTTCTTTTGGGGTGTGAACTAATAATGTGGCTTAAATTGAGGAAGATAATAATTAGTATGAAATGCTGCGAATCCAAATATTTGCAATTTCAAAATTTTGGAAATGTTTTATAAACTATACATTCATTTTCTAAAGTACTATTTGCAATCATTCTTTAAAATTCTTATATTGGTGGCACCAAATTACTGTATAATTATATTATGTTCATTTGTCTCTATTCCAACTTTCATCATATAGACTATATTTTTTTGTGATTCTGATTCTAATTTTCCCTATGCATCTCAGAGGCATGACCCAGTTTTGACTATCCTATTGTATCTTACAAAAGAGTCTTTATCTCTTCAGTTCCTCATATTCTTGTGTTCTCAACTTTCCAAATACAAATCATATTTCCCAGATACAATTGGAATTATAACATTTTTTAATCCTTATCACTAAAATATTTAAGAATATAACCTGTGATTTAACACTAACATTTGTTGATAAATTTTCCTTTCCACTGAGTTGTCTTCTTTATGGTACTGTTCAAAATATTCTCTTGGTCACCTTGCAAGATTGATCTCTATTATATTTGTGCTACCAACGACAGTAAACTCCCCAATTGGTTCAGTAATACCTGGACAACATTTGGATATTGAGGACACTTGATATTCTCTCTTCCCACTCTCAGATATAGATAGATTTAATGTAATAAATTGGCTCACAAAATCACAGAGACTAACAAACTCTAAACCTGCAGGATAGTCCAGCAGCTAAAGGCCCAGGGAAGAGTTGATGTTGCAGTCCCAATTCCAAAGGCAATGTGGAAACAGAAATTCTTACTCCTAACTAGTTCCAAACATCACACACTGCATATCTGTTCACTGGATGAGGCCCATTCACATTATGGAGCGTAATCTATTTTATTCAAAGTTTACTGATTTAACTGTTAATTATATCTAAAATATACCATCACAGCAACATCTACACTAGTGTTTGACCACGCAATTGGGTATCAGAGGCTAGTCAAATTGACACATAAAATTAGGGCCTCCCTGGTGGCACAGCGGTTAAGCGCTGCGCTGTGGAGCTGTCGGCAGCAGCGATGCGAGTTCGACGCCCAGCCGGGGAGAATCCCACATGGTGCGGCAGACCTCTCCTGCCTCGCCCGCTGCTCCCCTCAGCAGTGTATTTCTGATCTGCCTGTTCTGCTACCCACTCTGTCTCTGGTGAACCCTCTCGCCGCCCCACGCCTCTGGCCTGTACCCCAGCTTGTATGTATAAATAAATAAATCTTTAAAAAAAAAAATAAATTGACACATAAAATTAACAACCCTGAATTAGAACCTAAGTTTATGACCTCCAAAAATATTGGCTCTCCATTTATGATTAATTATGATTGCTTAGCAGCAATCTCCATGATTGCTTGTAATATGATGCCCAGACAACGAAATGGAGAATGTAGTTCCAGATTGATATAGACATTAGTATGAAAGCCTATATTTTACTTTCTGTATAAGTTTGACTTTGAGTAACAGCCAATATATGAGTCCTCTTCAAATTTAAGACCTAAACCAAGTAACCTTTTGACACCCCCCCCCCACTCCTGTCCTTTGAAGTTTATTTTAACTTTCTAATGATGGGGAATGTGTTTCCTTTTCTCTAAACCTTAACTATATTGATTTAAAAATCCTCCTACGTCATAAAGTCTTTCTAGTTTAATCATAGCTTTATTTAGCTGCCTCATTAACTATTCTCAACTCACTCTGTGAACAAACCGCTTTCTGTTTTTTGCACTTAATCATTACTATATGTAATTATGTATATGTTTATTTGCATTTTATTTGTGTTTGATTCTTTTTACTCTATTTGAAGCTGTATGTTGTCTTCTGTATTTTTGTAAGCAGCATTACAAAAAAGATTTTTTTTTGCTTTTTTGTGTCCTTTTATATTATTAGTCATTTATTTCTGCAAGTAACAAATAATTAAAAACTAAACAAATTTCACAGGGAAGTTTTTAATCATTTGTGTTACTCCCCAAACTCTCTGTTTTAATGTCTCTTGAACTGCCAATCACCTCAATCTCTGCCCCAAATAAAATAAGGGGGATATTTACAACTAACGTAAATAAGGAAGCATATTTTGTCTTTTAGGAAAAAAATTGGGCCAGCTCTACAGGAATTTTCCAAAATAGAAGCAAAATGTCTTCCACACAGTCTGACTATTGCAAATGTTCAATGTGTACACTCTAAATAGAGTATTAATTGTCTAATATATATATTACCTGACAGACCACAAAGAAATAATCATAGGAAAAATTTCATGGTTGCAATAATTGAATGGATCTTTGCCAACCAAAAATAAGGATTTTTTTAATCTTTAAAGTAAAATACTGTAGCATATTATCTATAAAATACTATAGGTAACTCTAGGATAATTTGAGTATAGGATCCTAAACAATATATAATAATACATAATAATTTCTTTTTAAAGAAATTAAGACAACTTACGAAAAAGCTTCTTAATAATTCCAATAGCACATTCATGTTTATTGTATCATTATTAATTCAATGAGTGTTTTTCCTCTACTAAAATGAAAATGAGCAATCAACTTAAATCCTTAAATTAAAAATGAATTTAAATGTTCATTGCTTATTACCTTGGAGATATCTCAACTTCCAAAACCACACCAAAAAAAAAATGAGAAAAAAATAACCCTTAGCCCTTGTGACACTAATCATCTTTCAAATTATGCTTGATATGTCTTATATTAAGCTATAGAAAGATAACCTTTATTTCAGCATCATCTGCAGTTCATCTGGGACTCTGACATATGGAACATCCAAGACCTCATTGGAATTTCTCTGGTTCTACATGATAACTAGGACCATATGCAAAATCCTCCACTGACAAATTAAAAAATATGAAAAGAAAGAAATGAGAGAACTTTTGATGCATTTCCATCTATAAACATATCATCATAAAAAACAAAGACACTGAAAAAGCTATTATAGCCTTCAAACTTAAACAATAAAAAAAATCCTAACCACTGAGCATACAATGTAATTTGTTACAGCCTATGACTAATCACCACAAAATAATAGTTCTGTGCCAGATGGGGAAAAAGTCCTTAATTACTGAAGATATATGTTGTAAGTTTATCAGCATTTTCAACCACTAAATTTGATTAAAGTTAGAAATGTTATCGTAGGAATGATTGCTTTGGAAGAGGAATGAATCTTGTCCTTTGTTCAGTTTGTGGTTGACTGTGGAATAAAATTGAAGGAAACAGTAGTATAAAATATAGGACATGAGTGGTACCCAGTGGATCCAGTGGTATCCAGAGGTTCCAATGGGGATATATCTGCAAGATGGTCTCCTGTCATCCAAAATGATTTAATATTTTATATTATCAATTTTAGTTCCCATTTTTATAGTTTATATAACACACATAACAGTACAGTAATGCAAATGTAAAGACATATTTTTATCTCTTTGAGATACATCTTCAAAATTTCCATACGCCTGCTTTTCAGTAAGAAACCCTAGATTAGACTATAAATATACCAATAATGCTTAAGAACCAGGCACTATTCCAAAGCTGTGCATGTAATAGTTCATTGACTCCTTGTGTCAAGTCTATCAGATGAAAACTATTATTATCCTCCCCTTATGAATGAGGAAACTGAGCCATAGAGATTACAAATCACTCAAGGTCCCAAGACTGATGTGGTAGAATATATTTGAAGCCACATAGTCTGATCCTCATGCTTGTATTACTGTAATTTCCTTACACAGACAATGACAAAATTAAATATGATGCTCTGTTAATTTTAACTAACATCAGAATCGATGCAGAGAAATACGTTACATAGAACCTGGCCCAACATGGATTCTCCAATCAAAAGTTTCCCCTTTACATGAGGAGTGTGGATTCCCTTGGAAAAATGGGTATGTGGGTCACCCTAGAGGATTTATCCTAAACACTCAGCAGAATGGATGTTTCCTACTCATCATTCCTCAGCTAGGCTGTTCAAAACCAGAAGCTGTAGAGAAGTATTAGAGGCACTGTAGAGGAGAGCCAGAAAAGACAGCTGTTTTTAAGGGTTCTCACATAAAGGAAGAGGGAGATGGTGTTCCAGCATTGATTCCATCATATATTAACTTCAGATTTTTAAACAAGTCATTTCATTTCTCTGGGCCTCAATTTCTTCATTTCTAAAATGATGGAACTGGAGTAAATGACACCAAAATTATATGATGAATCTCTAGCACCATACAAAAGCTGAGAGTCAGTAGAAAGTATTCACACAGTGGCAGCAACTCTGCAGGAGCCTGCCCAGCTCAACTCGCTGACATCCATGTACCATCACTCGGAAGACTTGGGGGGAAAGCTAGGAAGCCATATGAGAGAGTTAATATGTTAGGCAGGTTGCCTTTAAAACAGGTAATGGCAGTTAATCTATGGCTAAAGTATCTAATTGTACCTCATAGAGGAATATTCTAAGTTCTGGATTAAAAATAAATTCCTGTGCTTTCAACTGTAAGCAGGTCTTCTCTGAGGTCTAGAGGAGTTCAGGGAACTTCAGTTTTTTGAGCTTCCACATATTTAATAAAGACCAAAACAAGGTCTAAACATGTGATAGATGTTAAGTCATATGGCAGACAAAATAACATCTTTAACAGAGAAAACTCCAATGCAATGTAATTGTTATTCACAAGCAAATGACAAGCTTTTAGAGAAAAGATTAAACATCAACTCAGTTGACGTTGTCTAGTAAAAGGACGGAAGTGCCAGCTGTCTGACACGTGCTTTCATTCATTGTCATTTAAAATGATGTGTATGCAGCAAGTTTAAATACAGGTGGTCCTTATCTTTCCAGGGGGACTTTCTGATATTGTGAAAGCATACTTCAAATTTTGAGTTTTGATAGTTTCCCAGGCAGGTGATATGCAGCACAATACTTTCCCTGACGCTGGGCAAGAGTAGCAAGCCTCAGCTTCCAGTCAGCCCGTTAATCATGAAGGTGATTAACTGATGCTCGGCAGAGAAATTGATGACTCTGTCACTGTAGCCTCTCCATGACACAGCAATTAATTTTAATTCAATGCCCCAAACATTCCTCCAGCCCAGTGTACTTTCAGTTTTGTGTTTTCATGCTGATATATGTTAAGAGCGACAGCACATATAGTGAGAATATATTAATGTTGATAGCAAGAACCCACACAACGATTCTATTTTTCACTTTCAATAAAGTATTCAGTAAATTACATGAGACATTCAATACTTTATTTTAACATAAACTTTGTGTTAAATAATTTTGCTCAACAGTCTAATATAAGTGTTCTGAGCACAGGTACAATAAAACAGAATAAGCTAGGCTAAGATGTTTGGTAGGTTAGGTCTATTAAATGCATTTTCAACTTAACAACATTTTTAAGTTACTATGGGTTCAACTGGGACATAAGTGAAGAAAGATCTGTAGCTGACAATAAAAGTCTACATGTAAGTTCCTCCACACTCTTGCCCAGTCCCTGTTAACATGCTATTACAAGAAGGTGCCCTTTAAGTGTTTCTTTAGGTTGTAACTTCAATCTATCACACATGATGATTTCTAAGAAATGAGCTACTAGAGGAGAACAGATATTTGGTCAAAATCTACTTGAAGGAATGTTTTTTTCTCCTAGAACACTTTCGGGCAACTGCTACCAATCGATTACATTATCTAATGTGACCACAGTAGAGCCTCCAGAAGGACTTCCGAATTTAGGGAGAATGTTCTCTTTGAAGACTGAGTTCATTACAAAATGTGCCCTTAAGTAGCTCAACTGCTTCTATAGCAGCAATGTATTGAATAGTCACCTAACAAATTTGTAAATATCTACCATCTTTGATTACCTAAGGCTGAGGATGAGCTGTTCTGAGAACAAATAGTTTATGACATTTGTTCCTACCGGAAAAATAATTAAATTCAGCTGCAAATAAAGATTACATCCCTTGTATCCTTGTAGGTTTTAGCTGAAAAGCAAGCAGTCCTTTTATCTAATAATTGTACCAAGTAATATAAATTTTGGAAGAAAAAAGGAAGAACTAGCTGTCTCATTTCAAACTACTCAAGATTAAAACTTAAAGTCTTCATTTTTGATATAATGCTAATACCTAAAATTGTTTTTAAATTTTGTAGAATAGCATCTTAGCCAACATTAGATATGAAAGTCAGCTTGTAAGGTAAAACTTGATTATGGAGAAAATGAATCTTGGAGTGTCCATTTAGTAAATTATTATGTCTGAAAATTCATGGCCTTATGTCTACAATCCTATACAATATATTAAAAACACATTAAAATTTAAGATAATGATGTAAAACTACCAAAAAAACAAAAACAAAAAAGTCTGTATGAGATGTATGGACATACAAACCATCTTGCCTTTAAGGAAAAACAAGTGGTTTCTAAAAGCTTTGCTACCTACAGGGTTTATACCATTATATTCAATATTAAGTCTCTCTAGTTCTAAAATGCATAAGAGATTTGTTTGTGAAAATCCCACGTGATATTCCTTTATTTTTTACTTGACAAATAAGTTTGGAAGACTCACTGTCTGCTGGCACCTAACCCACGGCCTGGCACAAGAGTAGGTTCCTGGTACATGCCAAATGTTTATTGATAAGTTACAAAGGAGAACCTGGCCATCCACTCTTTTCTGATCGTGGCACAGATGAAAAGTTTTTACTCTGATATCCAGGGTATGTTAGGTTATGAGTCTGGAGAGCGACTGGTACTCTAAAGCAGGAGTCTGCAAGCAAACATAAGGCCAAGCAGGTAGATGAACTGAAACATGTGGCCTGGTGCGGTGCAAACTGAATGGGCCACATCAGCAGAGACGAGCAGCAGTACTGAGTTTGAACAGAAGGGCATCCCATTGAAATGCCATCTGGGTTGGCATATCTGCCTTCCCTCACTCTCTGCCTCCACCCAGAAGAGCAGGAGGAAATCCTACTTTTTACCTAGAGAGTCCCTATTTTTGTTTCAGCTAAATAACAAACAGTGCCTCACAGCCTGGTGTCCACTGAGATTTGACTCCAGGATGAAGGCAGAACACAGAGGGAAGACCTGGTTCTGAAATCGAAGTGTGGGAATTGGAAGACTGAGAAAATGGTGATACCAGTTTTAGGCTCTCAAATACCACATGAGAGAGACAATCAGTGGGGGGGGGGGGGGAAGGGAAAGGGCACAAAATGGAATAGAAAAGAACACAAGGGACCATGGAGATGGATCACGGGTGAATTGGTGGTGGGCTACCCAAGGGGAATGCAAAATGTAAAAGACATAAATAACAATAAAAATATATATTATATAAAAAAGAAAATGCAAATATAGGAAAATTAGTTTCTTAGATGTAGATTTCAAAGGAGTACACCAGAGTGTTCCTCATGTGGGTCTTTGCCTGATGTCTAAAAATCTTCAAAGACACATCACCCCAAATAAGAACTGAACTGACAAGCAAAACTTGCACCTATCCTGGAGGATAAAATGATAATTGCTAATCCTGTGTTTCTGGTCACTGGCAAACCAGTAGCCGAGAGACTGATGGAATAATCTGTCCCCTAAGAATTTATGGAGGTATGTTAGGTACATCAAAGAGAGATGAATGACAGGGTGGAAATTTTTCACTTATGTCAACATATCTACATTTAAAACAGGAATTGACAAAAAGCATTTTTGATTTGCAATTGAGACATTCCTGTAACCCCAAATAAACTAAGCATCAGCTGTGCTATATTCACAACTTATTTTTTGCTAGTCTACAGAAAATTGTGCCTATGAATAGAGAGATGATAGAAACTGTCCCAGTGAAGAGTCGGTACTATAATCTAGATTGGCCTCTCCCACTTTCCTCTTCATATTTTTTTGTGTTAGCTTTTACTTGCTCTTTACTCCAACTAGGCTTGTCTCGGCTTGCATATTTTGCAGACTAGGAATGCTTTTGGAAAGCCTACCTTGGAACATTTCCTTGAGCCAGGTGGGGTATGCAGAATTTGGCCAGTTCTCATAGAGCAAGAACTACCTAAGTGAAGCCCAAGGAACGCCTCTCAGCAGGCTGTCTGTGCTGGCGTGTGCCCAGGAGAAACTCTATCTCGCCTGCTAACCTTTGAGGATAACCTTTTACTCTCCCCATTGGGGCTTTTTCCCTGAGATTGTTCCTTGTGAGTCATATGGAGGAGCATGTTTTGTTTATGAAAATCACTTACAGTAAGTAGGGATTTTTCTATGGCCATATCAGTTACTCTTAACCATTTTATCTTTTAAATCGAATCCTTTCTTCCACAAAAATGCGCTATCATTCATCTGCCTTGGTAATATCAGTTTACATAGTTCATAGTGACACAAAACTAGGGAGTTTATAAGAAATTAGCCAGGCATTTGGAATGATTGAGTTTAAGACATTTTTAAAAACCCTAAATTATCTGCCTTTATTGTGTAGATGAGAAAAAAAGGTGAAGTTATTCATGATGTATATATTGTCCCCATGGAAGTTTTGAAGGATAACTTCTGATGAAAATTTAAATGTATGCAGTTATATGAACCTGTTTTTATCATGCCATGTAAACAATCGAGAGCACTATTGTCCAATAGATTTTCTGTATGATGGAAATGTTCTGTATTTGTCCTGTCCAGTGTGACAGCCACAGATGGTTCTATGAAGTCAAATGTGGCAAATATGACTAGTTAAATACTTAATTTTATTTACTTTTAATTGCTTCAAATTTGAATTAAAGTAGCCACATGTTACTAGTGGTTGCCACATTTGATGGCATGGGTCTAGTCTTGCCACTCAAATTATAAATTGTCTACAGGAAACATCATCTTCACCTGAGAAGTTGTCAGAAATGCACCTTTCAAGTCTCTCATCAATTTGGAATCCCTATTTAAATAAGATCTCTCAGGCAATTTGTGTGTGCATCAGAATTTGAGAAGCATGTACCTGGGAGAGTCATCCTCAACACTGACTACATCTTTGAGTATACCTGAAATTTTTTCAGGAGGCTAATGGATCAAAATATGACTAAAAATCCATGTTTTTTTAAATTCATTTTATTGGCATTTGCACTAATGGTCCAAAAGTAATGAAGGGTAAAATTTTGACACCTACACATGAATCAAGACACTGGCACCAAATTGTGAAATTAATGATTAACTACTTCACTGTCACCAGTTACATTTAAGAATGTTCTTGAAGTCAGAAAACATCTGATTTTCTTAAATCTTAACCTAGATATACATCTTTTCAATAATCTGTGGGAAGAAATATTAAGAATTAATTTATAAAGTATGGTTGCTCTAAATGGAAGTACAAAAATTAAGTCAAGAAGCAGCGGCACCTGTGAGGTTACTTGAACTTAAAATAACTCAAGGAACCGCTTGTTTATGGCACACTGTTTACTTGAAGCAAGTAATAATTGCTTATAGTTGGGTATTTAGCAAATATTTTGTTCAAAGTGAACGAAGTAAGATTGTCATTTCAAGGAAACTAACAGTATATGCTTCCAATGATAAGCTTTGGGATTTAAAGTAGAGATCAGGGTTTAAGAAAATTAATATTGGGCCTCCCTGGTAGTACAGGGGTTAAAGTCTCAGTGCTGTCAAGCTATCACTAGCCACTATGGCACAAGTTCCATCTCCCACCAGGGAGCTGACACACATCGCGCAGCAGACCTCTCCTGCCTCATCTGCTGCTCCCCTCAGCAGTGTACTTCAGTGGATCTGCCTGCTCTGCTCCCCACTCTGTCTCTGGTGAATCCTCTCACCTCCCACACCATACCCCAGCTCTTGTATGAATAAATAAATAAAAATAAATCTTAAAAAAAAACTAGTATTCGCTGCGAGGACCTTGACAACATTTTACAACTGAAAGACTTTTCTGATGAGGTTGGAAGTAGTAATATTAACAACTGCATTTGAAAGTCCAACATAACTCAGCTAACTAATATTTTGTATAAATCTCCCATGTATGAGTAAAAGATTCATTCAAAAAGTAAAGTAGAATGATGGATTTTCATGTAACAGGATACACACTTATTGACAAGCTTTCAGATTCCACATTACCCAGAAACTTTTTGGGACTACTATTTGTCAAGTTTTGACATTAAAAAAAATAATATCCACAATTAACTACAATTTTATTAAAACATTTCTCTTCCCCAACTACATAGTCATGTAAGCCTGAATTTTATCTTATTCAATTGAAACAACTTACTAACCAGCATGCAGAAACAAATATCAGAATTCAGCTCTCTTTTATTAAACTATAGATTAAAGAAATGAAGGGGGGGAAGAAAACCAAAGCCATTCTTTTCACTTTTTTTTTGTTTAGGAAATCATAATTATTTTTCATAAAAATATATTGTTTATGTTAATATGCAATGTATTTGTTACTGCTATTTTTAAAAGAATCATAAATATTTTTAGATTTGTTTTATTTACAGTATGGTAAGTATTGATAGGTCCTACTACAGGTTCTGGAGAACTTTACTGTGGGGTCATGCGCTACTGTGTTTTGTTTCCATGGCTGCCCTTTGCTGTTGCATCAGCTCTTTATCTGTCAGTTGTTGGTCACAGGATACCAATATCTCTTCCATGTCATCTTTGTCAGCTTCCACTAGATACTGAGATGCTGAGTATAGTTCCCAGGAAGGAACGTAGTGGGAACTACATTTCTATATTGGTACAAATGGAAGTATGCACTAATACTACACTCCATTATTTTCCTCTTCTCATATTTTAATATAAATGCAGAAATTATCTTTGGTTTTTTTTCAGTTCACAAAAACAGATTCTAATATAGACATTTATAAAAGTAAAATGGCATAATGCAAATTCATGAAATGTAGGAAATATTTGTATAAAATGTCACCTGTGTAACCATGTTCCACTCTCCCTTTTGCCACCATCCTCTTCAGCCTCATTTCAAAATGGTGACCTACTTTACTTTATTCTCCAGCACCTAAAGTCTTTTTAGCTCCTGGCACATGCCCTGATTTACCTCAGTTCTGGGTTTTCACATATAGTGTTCCCTGTTTTTGAAATTCTCCTTTTTCTCCACATCACCCATTCCTTGTAACAGAAAATCACCTTCACTGGAACACTCTTCTGGTCAGGTTTCTGAATGCCACTGCCCCCTGCTCCCCAACAACCTATTCTGATCTTCTTCCAGCATAGTACTTACCACACACCCTAATTTTTGGTTAGTTGCCCATCTCCCCAACTTCAGCCATCTGAGGGCCAGAACCAAATCTGTACTGTCCTCTGTTGAAATCCTAGCATCAACCTTCAACATAACATTAACCTTCAACCATAACATTAACAACAATTTACCCAGTACCAGGCTCTGAACCAAAAGATTCATATAAATTATTACATTTAACTTATTGACCTAATCCTTAAGAATACACAACTCTACTATCCTTGCAGAAACTCAGAATTTTGGGGTGCCATCTGCTACTCTAGTATCTCTTTTTTTTTCTCTGAAATATTCTGTGCTCTGACCTGTATTTAAGGGACTTAAGTTGACCTATTACTTGACTTAATTTATTTAGCTTACTGGATCCATGGATCCAGTTCCTCACGCTAACATTGTAAATATAAAAACAAATTAGTATAAAAACCCAACCTATGGGACATTCACTTTTATAGGGCACACAAAGTTATGGCTTAGACTCAACTGGTAGAAATCTGAGTATTCAGTTAACCTATGAGGAAAGCATTCTTAAAAAGAAAAATTTTCACCCTTGTTTTTTAGATCCACCTCTAAGAGACCATCTACTTTGCCTGTTTGGAAGAACAGTCATTGATTTGGAGCACTTCTGTCAATCCACAGTCCTGCTCCAAATCTAGAAGTTACCACTGCTATATTCCTCCATTCATGCTTTGGTTTTATTTGTTTTCCTATCAGGAACTTAAAAAATAAACTAAAAAAATGTATCTCCAACTATTGTCCTGCTCACAGAAATTATAGAGAGTTTTGAAATATTTTATAAAGTACTAACCACCTACACTCCAGTGAGTCCAGGCTGAATGTAAACTGATTCCCCAGGTGCTGGAGGTAGGGTGTCTTTACCTTGACACTCAGTCCCCCAGGGCTGTCCTTGATGTCAGTCCTCCAAAATATGACAAGAGCCATATGAGCATGAGAAATGTTCGTAGTATTTGCTGTTAAATTGGCAGGAATGGGAGCCAAGCCCTCCGGGATGAGATGCTTGTCTTCCCTCCTGAGTAGTCAAGGCAAGTGAGCCAGCAAAGGACCAAGGGAGTGGGTGCAGACAACTGCAAACTTGTGACCCAAAATTCCTCCTTTGTTAGTTGAAAAGGAGAACTTCAAAATGCCGGTCTGGAGGTCTTGGAAACTAAGGAGGTAAAAATCAGAAAGGTGGAATAAGGATGGTGGGGATGAAATAAAAGGTGGCATTAGAATTTGAAACAGCTAGGGTCACCAGGTTCAGTGCAGGGTGAGCGAACTCGGTGCCTCCACTCTGCCATCTAGTGGTAAAAGGCCCTACTAGCCTGTTACACAGGTCCTGCTCAAGGTCTACTTCTACTCCTTTCACAGAGAACTTTCATACTCAAAACCTCACTTACATGTTGAATAAAAACAGATAACTTTCTCTCTATTTTACAGATAAGGAAACTGACGTCCATAAAATCTAAGTGGCTGTAAAAGGAGCCATCTGGTAAAAGATTCCGTGTTGTGTAAAGTAACATACTCATAGCACATTGAGAAAATTTGGTGGTGATTAGCTGGTCCACACTCCTCCCCCAGGACATATGACTTAAAATATAGAAAAATGCTCACATGACAACTTAAGAGTGTACCTCACATATTATCACACAAAAAATCAGTCAGGAAATTTAAAAACAATATTAAAACAAAGGAAACAACTGCCAAAAGTTATGCTAGTGAATAGGAAAGCATACATAATGCATTTTAAGTCATTTTTAAAAACCTTTTTACTTTGACTTAATTGTACTGTACCGAATACATCAATCCAAAGGCACAGAATGGTGGTTAGAGCCAAAAACAAAACCAAAATTTCTGATGTCTCCAGGAGACATATCCAAGTTCCAAAGATAACCAAGGTTCAGAGCAAATAATAAAATAAACTTCCAGCTAAAAAAAGTTATATATATATAGATGTATAGATAGACATATGTAGATATATATGTAGACACACACAAACACACACACATCAATATATACACACCAAAAGGGAGTACCAAGATGTATATGACAAATATTAATAAACCTAAAAAAAATATTGGCCTGAAAGCAAAAATGGTAGGGGACTTCAACACCCCCACTTACACCAACAAATAGATCAACCAGATAATAAGGAAACAGTAGCCTTAAATTAGGAATAAAAATAAATGGATCTACTAGACATTTATAGGAAACTATACTCCCACCCTGAAAGCTGAGTACACATTCTTCTCATGTACACATGGAACATTTCCCAGCATAGACCACATTCTGGGTCACTAAACAAGTGTCAGTAATTCATGAAGATTGAAATCCCATCAAGTATATAAGACAAAAGTTAGGATTAGCTCCCTGGCCAGGTATCAAACTCAGGCCTTTGCAGTGATAGCTCTGAGACTTAACCCCAGGACACAGATGTGAAGGGTGAGAGGATTTACCAGAGGCAGAGTGGGGAGCGGAATAGGCAGATCTATGGAAAATACACTGCTGAGGGGAGTTAGACAGGAGAGGTCTGCTGCACTATATGGGTTAGCTCCCTGTCCAGGGATCGAACTCATGCTGCAGTGGCTGCCAATAGCTTGATAATGCTGAGACTTAACCCCTTGAACCACCAGGGAGGCCCCTGTTCTCTTTTAAAATGAACAAAATAGACAAATCTCTAGCTAGGCTCACAATGAAAAAAATGGAAGAAAACACAAAAAAATAGAATCATAAATGAAAAGAAATGATAACAGACATCTCAGAACCTGAGATGATCTTAAGAGATTACACATTTGTATGACAGAGAGTTGAATAATCTAATTCTTAAAAATATACACATATACAAGACAGAATCATGTAGAAATAGAAAAGTTTAATAGACTTACTACTAACAAGGAAATTGGAAGAGTAATCAAAGTCTTAATAAAAACGAAAGTCCAGGACCAAAAATATTGCTATCTGTCCTTCACAAACTGTTCCTAAAAATTGAGAAAGGGGGAATATTTCCAAACAAAACTTATGAGGCCAATATCATACAATAACAAAGTCAGATAAAAACACCACACAAAAAGAAAATTACAGATCAATTTTCCTGATGAACGTAGTTGTAAGACTCCTCAATTGAATTCAGCAACACCTTAAAACAATCATACACCATGATTGAGCGGGAATTATTCCAGGGAAATAAAAAACAAAACTTAATGCCATTGACCGCACCAACAAAAAGATTAATAAAAGTCATGTGGTCATATCAAGAGATGTTGATAAAATATTTGATAAGATTCAACATCCATTTATGATTTTTAAAAATCCTCAAAAAAAAAAAGGATTTGAACATACCTCAATCTAATGAAGACCATCCATGACAATCCCAGAGCTCACGTCAATCACAATGGTGGAAAATAGAAAACTTTTCTACTAATATCTGGTACAAGAAAAGTATGTCCACTTTCACCACTATTATTCCATGTAGTGTTAGAAGTCCTAGCTAGAGCAATTAGACAAGAAAAAGATATAGAAAGAATCCAAATTGGAAAAGAAGTAACACTATTATTATTTGTTGATGTCTTGGTGACATATATAAAAAATCCTGATGATTCCATTAAAAAAAAAAAACCTATTAGAGGGGCCTCCCCGGTGGCGCAGCGGTTGAGTGCTGCGCTGCGGAGCTGTCGGCGGTGGTGACGAGGGTTCAACGCCCGGCTGGGGAGAATCCCACATGGTGGGGCAGACCTCTCCTGCCTCGCACGCTGCTCCCCTCAGCAGTGTACCTCTGATCTGCCTGTTCTGCTCCTTGTTCTGTCTCCGGTGAACCCTCTCGCCGCCCCACGCTTCTGGCCTGTACCCCAGCTTGTATGTAAAAAAAAAAAAAAAAACTATTAGAAAAAATAACTCTGTAAAGTGACAATTTACAAAATCAACACACAAAAGTTGGTTGCATTCCTACATGCAAATAATGAACTAGAAGAGATTGAAATCAAAAGCTGACTATAGAACTGAAGCATCTAGAGAAGGAAAGGGTTTGGGGGAAGGATAAGAGCCAAGAGGGAAGGAAGCACAATGTACTATGATGGTAGGCTGTGGGTGATTTTGGTAGTTTGTGAGCTGCAGTGGCAATGCTTGATGAGGGTATCCCAATACTACCTCATTAAAAATAAAATAATACAACCATGGGCCTCCCTGGTGGCTCAGCGGTTAAGCGCTGCGCTGTGGAGCTGTCAGCAGTGGTGACGCCCGGCCAGGGAGATTCCCACTTGGCTCAGCAGACCTCTCCTGCCTCGCCCGCTGCTCCCCTCAGCAGTGTATTTAGGTGTATCTGCCTGTTCTGCTTCCCACTCTGTCTCTGGTGGGCCCTCTCACCACCCCACGCCTCTGGCCTGTACCCCATCTTATATGCATAAATAAATAAATCTTAAAAAAAAAATACAACCAAACCAGCAATGTACCCTAGGAATCTGACTGTTGATTTATGACTACCAGAGGGGGAGGCAGAGGGGAGAAAAGAAAGTAGGGAGGGTGCTCAACAGACTATGGTGGAAGACTTTCAGTGCCTTGCTGGTGGGGGTGATGTGGTAACAACACCTGAAAGGGGTGATCCTATACCTCTAAATCAAATACAACATTGTAAACCAATGTTACCACAATAAAATAAATAAATTGGAAAAAATATGAGATTTTAATTATTTGAAAGAAAACAATAAAACAAAACACTGTGCTACTATGCTACTTTGTTCAGACTTTACTTTAGTCTAGCATCACATAAATGTCTAGTAAAACCACCAAATAATTTCCTTTTTTATGCTGAATTATTTGATTAGCTTTTGTATTCTAAAATGCCAGTCACAATGATGTGTTTCCTCAACATAAATTGACTAAGCCAGCTAAGCCCATACCAATGTGAGAGTGATTATTTGGGGACCTTCCACTGTGCTCTGGGGTTTGAAGACTGATGGCAGCATGAATGTGACAATCAAGTTTAAAGTTCTTGGTATTCAATCTTTTGTTTGTTTCCTTTCCAAGAAAGAAAACTATATTCTTTTTTCTAAGACATGTTTTTCTATTCTAATTACATTGGTTCGTTACACCTTCTGTCTTCTAAAATTAATAACCAGTCTTACCCACTATTTCACTAAGTTATAAGAAGAAAACAATATTTTATAGTAATTACAGTATACACACATTTTTTTCCAAGACAGTTTTTCTACAAAGTAAAAAAAATCAATAAAAATAAAGACCTTGTTGCTAGTACTCTAAAGCTAGAAAGGTCTTTAGTATTCATGTAGCAGAGAAAAGGGAGGCCTGGAGGGGCTGCAACCCAACCTTCTCATTTTGAAATACAGCTTTGGTGCCAAGAAGCTGAATGACATTGAGTGAGCCAAATACCTGCACTGGGTTTGGTTTGTCCAAAATTAATTCTCAGATTTCATTTCTATCATTATCTGATTTCCTCTAAGATTGAGAAAATTTCTTTTAGATCATAGACACACAAAATCATTTCAGCCCAACCAGAAACACTTCTGAAATTGGAAGACTACGATTCTCTTCCTACACATGGAAACAAACTAAAGGTTAAATACCAAGAGGTATAAACTTGATTGTCAGATTCATTCATGACATCAGTCTTCAAACCCCAAAGCACGGAATGCCCTAAATAGTCCTTCTAACATCGATGTGGGCTTAGCTGGCTTCAGAAATTATGGTGCATGGTCATTTAAGTTGAGGGGACACAGAATTGTAATTGGTTTTTTTGCAAAGAGGGATTAAAGTTTCACTGAGAATTGCTGCACACACCACCCAGCATATTACCAGATTTTCTAAATTGCCAAATGAAAATAAAACCAATTTAATATATAAGTAGTATTTTAACTTTATGTCAAAATACTTTCATTTTTTAAATTTTGCACTGTATCCTAACTATATTTCTACTGAATATTAGAATGATTTCTTTTGTTTAATTCTAGCAATTTAGTCCTTTCTCTCTTGATGGATGTTTTCCTCCCCTCATTTTCAGTATATGTGAAATTTGTGTGATTGATGTTCCTTTCAAATTAAATAGCCTGTAGATAACTATTGCTATTAAAGAGGGTATAATTATTTGTCAAAGTTGCAGTTGGCTTTCTTCTCTTCTTTTGAGCTAAAGCAAGATCACTGAGTAATACCAGTGGGATAATGCCCAGCCACTGTCTCTGGGACAAGAATTATGTATTTCATACAAATCAATCATGCGTTGCAATTTTGTGAAATAAATTCTTAAGGCAGTCTTAGATAAGTTCATTTTTCTACCCATATGTAAAAAGATGCTTTCATTAGAATATATAATGGCTCAATCAGTCATTATTCATACCCACTGGTTTACAACTTGAATAGTGAAACCCTTTCAGTAAATTCATGTGGAAACTTAAGTCTATCATATCAGTCCTTTTGAAAAACTATTTATTGACAAGTTTCTATTAAAAAATCATTTTTAATCTTCAAATTTTAATGATTCAGGTTAATGTTAAATTGTATACTATCTTAAACAGTTAGAAGATACATGAATCTTCTAATTACTTACATATACTACCTTGCTTCAATCACAAAATAACCCCTAATGTAAGCAGAAATGATCTGTATTCTACAGATGTCATCTATGAAGTAATATATGACCATTGTCCAGAGCACAGAACCTGGTCCAGAGGGAGCACTGAATGTTTCCTATGCTCCAAAATTTTCTGGTAAGTGGAAGAACTGGACTTTGGATGGTGTGGCTTTTGGATACCAAACAGTTTACACACTGCACTACACTGATTCTAGAGGTAAAATGTCAAGCCCAGTAATGAAATATTAGCCAGACATTTTCTTAACTGCAGAGGCAAGAGAAGTCTGCAATTAGCACTCAGAAGAAGCACTCTGACTTCTCCCACGGTTTTATGTGGAAAAAGTAGCAATGATATCCTCTCCCTGTGCTATACCCTCAAGCCTGGTATAGCAGTTAGTAAAAGAAAATGAGCTTTCTCATAGCAAACACGTAGGCTCCCCATGACTGTCTTCTTTTTTCATTATGAAATTTTCAAACATATGTAAAAGCAGAGAAGGATAGTATAGAGAAATCCTATAAACCATCCTCAGTTCAACAAACTTGCCTATTTTTTTTTTTTAATGACTTGTTATTATGAGGCCTAAGCTGATGTCTCAAGACTGCTGGCTGTTATGGTCCTCATGAGAGGAAACCTGGCCACCGTAGGAAGAGCCAGTGGGAGAAATGTGACTTTCACACATCTTATTCACTGCCTCACCCCTAAGGCAGAGAGTAAATATGAATCACATCTCCAGAACCAAAGAGTACATAGAATTAAAAGATGATCTAGTTCCCCTATCAATTCTGATTCAGGTTATTCATCAAATCTATTGAGTACTTACTGTTTTTCAACCCCTGCTTAAATTCTACCATGTCTGCATTACTAGCTGTAGGATCTTCATTTTAAAGATGAGGAAATAAGGTCTGGAAGACTAAAATAGTGTGACCAAAGGTATTTGTGTGTCCACTAAGAAATTCAGATGGGCTATAAGCCTTTCACACTATACTGTCAGGTTCAGTGCACCTTACTGCCTTGCCATTCCTCCCAGTCTGGGAAAGTCACTTGTGAGTTAGGTGCCTATCCACTGCCTGTCCCAAAGAAAGGAAGGATTTCTGTATTTCCCGCAGGTGACAGAAATAGAATTTCCTTGTTGTAATCTCATGTCTTTATCACAATGATTCTGTAGGAATTGAGGTACAGGACTATTTTTTCGCTTTGTAGAGGAAAAATACAAGCATTGAGAGATCAAGTGGTTCACTAAAGAGTGTGTGAACAGTACTGGAAGATAAGGAAATCTCTCTCTAAACCTCCAGTCTCACGGTTAGTGCCCTTTGCATCTGAAGACTCCATATGTCTCTAGCCACCTCTGTTCAGTCAGTAACAAATACTCCTTGGCCTGGGAAAATTATGCATTCCTTATTTCTAGAGAAAATTATTAAACTAGGAATTTTCCTTTTATTCACTCCATATTAGCATGAGGAGAAGGGAGAGACAGTGCTTTACCTCCTCCAAACATAATTCTTTCATTCAGTCTATACTGTCTTGGTCTTTCCCTCACCAGATTATATGACTACAGTTTTTTAATGCTTTTCTCTCAAACTGTAGTTTTGGGTGGCTCTTTCACTATTTTCTTCTGAAGTTTTTCCAGTGTGTCCATATCTTGCTGAAATAATTGGCCCCTTACCAAAACCGTGGTAAAGACCTGAGTAGTTTTGTTTATAGAATAATTAATGAGCTTTTTTAAATCACACTGTTCTTGTTGATTAAAAAAACTTGCCTTAACATGTAAAAATATATAATGTATATATTGCTGATTCATGTTTAGTTTGTCATCAGTTACAAGTTTTTTCTTTCTATTTTCAAACACAACCAATGTACACTAACCAATTAATCTGGATTTTTTTATAACCATCTGTCATTTGCCTCTCCTTTCAACAAGCTAAATGCTTGTTTCTGCTTCTTTGACACTGTTTTCCAAGTACTCAGTGATCCATGCTATCAGTGAATTTAATTTATGTGTACCGCATATATTTGTCATCATTTAAATGGCTGATGAAAGTATTAAATGTGTCTGCTCATCAATCATCTTGACATAACTACTCACATAAGTCTAACACATTGTGCAAGTCTACAGACATATGAGCCACTGCCAAAGTAGAAAGTGCTGAGGCTCTGAATAACAATAAATATTAGTCTTTATAAATATTGTCGATGAGTAAGTAAATGTCATTAATATCTGGATAGAAACTCTACATATAAACATAAGATTGTCTGAAAAGTACTTGAAAGCTTCCCATTAAATATGATGGGTAAACTCATGATTGCTCCATGAAAATGATGGTAAATGATAAAACAAAAATGTAAAAATCCACAAAGGCCAAGAGAATGGAACAGGAGTCTATAGTAAAACCAAGAAAGATATAGACAAGTGACAACTGCCTCAATAGGTCCATGAATGTAGCCCCTAGAAGGAAAACATGGCTCCCAAAATACTTGGACTTTGTGACATCCACATACCTGTGGTTGAAGTGGAATTAAAAATGAAATATTTATTGAAGCAATTTAGCTACCAGATCCATTTTATAATTCTGTTCTATGTAAGTTTGCAGGTTTCTTCTTTAATAAATTCTGTCAAGCCAGAGCACACAAGATATAGGGTGTCCTGATTGTAGACAGTGAAGATTCTGATCTCTGTCTAAGAGAAAATATCCATAAACACTGACATTGAAATGATCCCACTAGATCATCTGCTCATGTATCCAGGAGCAACAAGTCCTACCCACATGCACAGAGTGTTCAATCAGCACTTGAAAAACTCATCCAACAATCAACAGTCTTGGCCAATAGTCAAAATGCATGGAATTTTGAAGAAGTTCTCTACCATGAAAGATGCCCAACAAACAGAAAAAAAATGACTTGAAGGAAATGCAGTCCATGAACTAGCAAATTATATCATTAATGTCTCCAGAGAAATAAGAATTGAAATCCATTAAACAGGAATATGACAATACTTGTAAATCAAAAAACTAAAAGAACTCCTTGGAAATGAGAAATATGAGAGACATATGAATATATGAACATATGTATATATGTGTATGAATATATATGTGTATGCATATACTGTTTGTGTATACACACACATACACACACACAAGCATACATTTAAAATGAAAGCCTGGGGCATATTATTTTAAGCCAATAACAAAAAATGCAGGAACTGATATCTTATAAATTAGACTTTCAGCCAATAAATAAGTTAATTAGTGACAATGGCAGGCACTACATAATTATCAATATAACATTCATCTAGAAGATTTAACTGTCATCAATATTTACGGATCCAACAGGAACATTCAAATATATCTATTTAGGTCTATTAAGAGACCTAAGGCAGTACATTGACAGCAGCACAGTAATAGTAGAATATTTCAGCACACCACACATCAATAAATACATCATCCAGACAAAAAGTGAACAGGTACTATGACCTTAGGTAAAGTAATGGATCAGATGGACTTAATGGACATTTACATAACTTTCCATCACAAAAAAGATGAATTAAAGACTTAGATATGAGATCTGAAGCCACAAAACACCGAAAAGAAAACAATGATACATCGACCACATAGATATAATTGGGGACACAACTTCAATGGCAAGGGAAATTAATGCAAAAAGAAACAAATGGGACTATATCAAACTAAAAAGCTTCTATGCTGTGAACGAGACCACCACACACACACACATAAAGGCAACTTACAGAATAGGAGAAGATATTTGTACATCACAAGTCAAACAGGGAGTCCAAAATATATAAAGAATTCATAAAACTCAAAAACAACAACACAAATAACCCAGTCCAAAAATGGGGAAAACTCTCAAACATTCTTCTTCAAAGAAGACATTCAGTTGACTTACAGGCACATGAAAAAACGTTCAATATCATTTACTTACTATAAGGAATACGCAAAACAAAATGAAATTCAATGAAAAATCTCTTGATCCTTGTGAAAGTGGCCCATAACAAAAAGAATAGGAAGAACAAATGTTGGTAAGGATATAGAGAATAAGCAAACTATGTAAGCTTATGTGTATAAGCATGTTGTGGGAATGCCATTTGGCACAGCCAAATGACTTAGCATGGAGATTACTAAAAAAAAAAAAAGAAGAAGAAGAAGAAAATGGAAATGCCAAATGCTCCAGCAATACTATTTCTAATGACTTACCCTAAGAACATGAAAACACTAATTTAAAAAGATTTCTGTACTCATATGTTCATAGCAGCACTATTCAAATAGCCAAGTCATAGAACTAAATTAAATATCCATGAACAGACATTCACATAAAGAAATTATAGAATGCATACTCATGGGATACTACTCAGCTATTTAAAAATATTAAATAGTGCCTTTTCAGAGGAAGTGGATGAATCTAAAGGTTAGTTATAATGCTACATGAAGTAAGTCACAAAGTGAGAGATGGTTACTGGATGGTTTCGCTCATTTGCAGAATATGAATAACAACCAAAAAAACCTGGCAAGAAACAGCAAAAATAATTCTTAGACTATGTGGAAAATATACTGGTTACTAGAGGGGATGGAGGGAGGAGCTAGGGGAGAGAGGTTGCAGGTTATTGACACTGGAGCTTTGGCGGAGGGTGAGTAATGCATGTCCACATATGGAGGTGTGATATTCTCCCCAAATTATATACTTATATGTTAACCAGTCACAAATCAGTAAGTTGAAGGAAAAAAACAAAAGATTTTGACTTCTCCTTTCACGGTCTGATATATAACACATAATTTGAAGTATTAATTCTAAGATTTTCAATACAGTATTCTCATGACCTTAGAGTCATACCTTACAAATATTAGCATATAGAAATAAATGTAATAGAAGAAAACTGCATTTTACTGACTCATAATTCTACAAATTATTAACAAATGCAAAGAATCTTACATTATTCAAGAGAACAAGTTTTTTCATATCAGAATTAATCTTTTATATTATAATCTATAATACATTATGAATAATAAAACCTCTGATAACAACTTCAAAATTATGTTTTTTTCCTGCTGCAATTAGCCTTACAGAGTACTGTCATCAGCTTAATCATTTTGTGTTTCCATGAATGTATTTTTTAGAAATCTGTATAATGATTCCCAAAACATTCTGCTTTTCTTCATTCACAGTTATCTGTATGTTTGTTGCAGTAGCTAACATTTGTAGGCATGAAGGTTTTGTGTATACCCACATACATACGTACACCCACATTTTGAGTACAACCACCACATGCACATAAAACTTAGGACTTGCTATTAGTAGAAAGAAAAATAAGGTCCTATTAGACTTATTTTATAGCAGAATTTATTGTTATCTTTTAAACAAAATACATATAGCATTAGTAAGTACAAAAGTACAAGAATGGTAAATCACTCTTACTTTCAAGGACTGAACGTCCTTTCAAATAGTTAACTGCAAAATGCATAAAACTGTGAAACACATAAAAATGGTATGTAACAAATAGTAAAACATAATGGAAGTTTAACTGTTAAAAGAATAAAACCTGCTAAATGAATAATAGCAGTAGCCAAGCCGGCTATGATTTCATGCTTTTCCATTGTAAAATGTAGGAATCCATTCACATGTAATAATTCCAGAGGGAAAGTTCCACAGTTTTAAGATATTTGTGGAGTATAACAAGTCAGCTTCATTCAGGTCCTCCCCATTTTAAAGACAAACAAAACCTGCTGATGCTGTACATTCCTGAGAAAAGTAAAAATTAAACCTCCAAGAATTAGGAATGCTTAGTTAGTGACCTGCTTTATGTACATACAAAATAGTCACACAAGAAAGCACAAAATATCTGCTGTCACGGAAGGGCACACACAGTCTGCTCACTTGCACAAGGATTACTGTGCTCTATCCCATGATTCTCTAGTTTTCTATATTACAAACTCTCATTTAACAAGACAGACATGGCATAATTTGCAAAAAGTTTTTCCCTTTCTTTACCATTCAAAAAAAATGGAGCACAACTTATATTTGATAAAAGTAACTGAACTCGGAAACTTGTCTTTCCTTACTCCCTGATTCCTTGTGGCAGATTGATTGCATTATTGATCCTAACCCTTTTTTCTTCTCAATTATGTGATTTTGGGGTTCCTTTGAGTAAAGCAAAGTCTATTTCTATAACCAATGTGACTTGTTTTGGCCAAAAGCATGAGAGAAAAGCTCTGGTGCCCAATTCCAAATGTAAGACTCAAGAGGTGTTGCATCTCTTGCATCATAAGAGTATTTGGAGGCTACCTGCTGGTCATAGGAAGAGGACAAGAAATACCTGCAGCAGAGCTACTTGCAGCCAACTGTAGACATGAAAATGAAGCCAGCCAACACTGACAAAACCATCCAACTAAGCTCAGTCTAGGTAAGCTGACTTGCAGACTCACGAAAAATAATTTAGAAATTTCTGCTTTAAACCACTGGGTTTTGGCATAAGCTTTTTACCCAGCAACATTGAACTGATATATCCCCCCCAGCGCTTTTTTGTCGTTTCTCCTTTCTATTTTAATGTTCCTCCTTTTCATTTTGCAGGTTCATGAGCCACAGGAATGTATCAAATATATCAACTATATAATAAGACTTTAAACAAACTAGGAGTTCCTGTTTCTTTTTAGGTTTTTAAAACCTTCTACTCTCTAAAATATTCTTTTAAAAACACATGACAAAGAACAAATTCCCCTTCCTCAGCTATATCTTTAGTAAAATAAATTAACCTCGGTAGCTACAGATTATTCAAAAGGAAATGACCACACAATGCAAGATATTTAAATTATTATATGTTGTATATATTCTCATTTTGAGAATCTACATTCTTAATCTTTACAAAAATCGTCTACATGTCAATTTATAGGTGGATGAACTGTCTTTTGTTAAGCTAAGTGAATATACTTTACAATGGGGAATGAAGAAGGACTGACCAATCAATGAGAACAGCACTGCCTAAAAGTAAAAAGAAAAACATCAACACAGGCTAGCTGTGGATAATATCTAGCAGTGCAGCACAAGAACTTCTACAGACATAAATTCTAGCAAAACAACCATAACTGCAGGAAAAAGTTAATAGCTATTTAAACTCTCTAGAAGTTATCTGAAGGGCATACATCAAATGGAGGACCACTTATTGAAGAAACCATCATAAAATTAACATGTGATATGTGGAATGTAGAGAAATCCAATGAAGGACTAAACAAAGACAAATATTAAAACAATCTTTGAAAGCTGAGCATAATTCTGAGGCATCCAAGATGGCTGGGAGATGGTAAAGAAGGGGGCAGAAGAAAACAGGAGCAGGGGGGAGCAGGGATAGCAGTGGACTATGGTGAAAGACTATGGGTGCCTTTGGTGGGGGGAGAAATATGGTGACTACTCCTGAGGGGCGACATCCTATAATGTGAAAAGATTAACCAGGATGTAAAATAATGGTACTTCATTAACAAATACATATGTTAAAAAAAGAATCACACACTTTAGGTTTTCATCCCTTTGTAGCTAAGTCTACTAGAACCAAGGCTGTCAATGTTTTCCACAAGTTTTACATATGCAACTTAATATTTTAGCATTAAAGAAAAAGTCTTCATTTTCCTGTTCTATCTACTAAAAATACACATACAAAGAATTGGATCAGAAGGGTGCTTTCTCCATTCCAAACTCTATTTGGTACAACATAGTGCTCCTTTCCTTTCAAGAATAATGTTATTTATGGAATACAAGTTAAGATGCTATGAATGGTTTCTTAGTTTCTTTCTTCTCTGATTAGCATATGCACCCAATACCCAAACGATGGCAGCAGTTAAAATGTGAACAAACACAACGATAGTGGGGCCTGAAAAAGTCTCTAAGCCCCCATGGAAAGGTGTCTGGAATTCCCCACAAGGGACCAGATCATTCTCACCCACAATATATGGCTCAATTTTGTTACATAAATCATTTTACCTTGACATTCTAGATGGTTAACTACAGTTTGGTCAGGAATTTTTTTTTTAAGATTTATTTATTTATTCATTTTTTATTTATACATACAAGCTGGGGTACAAGCCAGAGCTGTGGGGCGGCGAGAGGGTTCACCAGAGACAGAGCGGGTAGCAGAACAGGCAGATCAGAAATACACTGCTGAGGGGAGCAGCAGGCGAGGCAGGAGAGGTCTGCCACACCATGTGGGATTCTCCCCGGCCGGGCGTCGAACTCGCGTCGCCGCTGCCGACAGCTCCACAGCACAGCGCTTAACCGCTGCGCCACCGGGGAGGCCCCTGATCAGGAATTTAAACCCGCAGTTTGTGTCAAGTCAATTCTAAAACAATCAGGTAAGCAGGAGATCCATCCTCTGTTTGAGTATTCTGATAGCTTCAAATACAAGAGAAAACTCAGTATACTGACTAAAACCCAAAGATTCTAATAAGTTACATGTGGCAAGCATTCCAGGAAAAGTCATAGAAGTATAATAAAGCAAGAATTCTATAAAAGTTTATTATTTGTAATACTTTCTATTAGTAGTCTGAATTTTCAGGAGACTTGGCTGGCTTTTTCAGAATACACTTCGCAGCATATGAAACCTTTTTTGTTCTTTTCATTGGTTTATTTATTTATTTAGTAACCATTGGTAAATGTTAATGAATAACAGATAAAATATGTAGCATTTAAATTTGAGTCTGAAGTTATAAAGTAAACTGATTACCAATATGGAACACTGCAGTCTTTTTTAGTATAGTCATTTCAAGTCCACTTTTAATTAACACTTTTAACAAACAAACAAGCCTATTGTATTTCTCACAGATTGCTGACACATTGCTAACACTACTGTAAGTATTTTTTCTGGAATAATTCAGAGAACATTTTTAAGGCCTATAAATTATTACAATTTTAAGCACAAATGCCCGCTGGCCCGATAGGCTACAGACTAAAATATTAATGATTGAGGTAACCCTAGAATTAGACCGACCCTGGGCTCAAACTTTGAGGGGAGATTTTTTTTTTAATAGTATCATAACACACAACCCTGCTAATTTACTCTGTAAACATAACTACATAGCGTCAATTTTC
This sequence comes from Scalopus aquaticus, assembly GCA_004024925.1. Taxonomy (NCBI): domain Eukaryota; kingdom Metazoa; phylum Chordata; class Mammalia; order Eulipotyphla; family Talpidae; genus Scalopus; species Scalopus aquaticus. The sequence goes on along the minus strand of PVIJ01010052.1, from coordinate 5,536 downwards.
ACCTCGAGTTTAATTGGTTGAGTATTAATAGTTGGTATAGACAAAGGCTCATTAATAAGTTCTTTTTGCTTGAAGTCACTCATGGCCAAATAAATACAAGCAGCAATCTATCATACACATTCTCAATTATGCAATAATAATAGTTGACATTTACTGAGGTCTTACTATAAGCATGTTTATATGGCCTATTACCAGGTGTGAAATACAGCCAACTGTCAGTCATCTGAGTCTCAATACAGTTGCTCAGCTCACCATGAAATTTGGCCATCTGATTTGATATCTTTGAAACTAAGTACAGTAGCTATAAGTACACTTAAATCCATCCAATTTTTAAAATAAATAGGAAAATAATAGATTATAATATTTATCACCAATTAAACTCAGTCAAGGAATATGATCTTTATCCCACTAAAATCAAGTTTTAATGCTTTAATTAACCAAAATTAAATGCTACATTGTAGAATGATGGTTGATAGACAGGAATACATGAACTCAAGTTCTAGCAACTTTACCAAGTCTTAAGCAATTTACTTAAAATTTCTGTGATTTAGTTTCCTCATCTGAAAATGGCAGTGATACATTGAGGTTAGAGTTGTCATAAAAAGAGTCAACCAATGTAGAATCTGCCCAATAGTGGGTTATTGACCCTGCTTCCTAAGACTTAGGAAGTATGTATTTATTCAGCAGGTCTTGCAAAGTGTCTTGGTGCCTTGATTCTTATTTTTCATTGCCTGCTTCATTTTTGTTGTAGGAGATAGACATGATTAAACAGAAGAGGGAGAATGGCTGAAATGCATAATTGGTTATTTTTTAATTTGTATTTATTTTACTGAGGTTACTGAGGTTTTACTGAGGTTTATTTTACTGAGGTTTACTGAGGTTCACAACACTGTATGTGTTTCTCAGGTGTAAGTTCACACATCTCTAGATGTATGTTACCACAGCCCACCCACAGTCAAGGAACTCATAGTCCTCCACCATAGTCCATCACGATCCTCTCCCTTTGTCCTCAACCTTCCCCTTCTCTGATATATTCAGTTTTGCAGTCAAATTTCTATTTAGAGCTTCTGCACATTTTTTGATTCAATTTTTTTGTTTTGTTTTTGTTGTTGCTCTGGATGAGATCTTTGCAGATCCTGATATTAACCCCTTGTCAAATACATAATGTGCAAATATGTTCTTTCATTCAGTAGAATTTCTTTTCATTGTAATGATAGCTTCCTTCTCTTTGTAGTTCGAGGCAACTGCATTTTTTTTTTTTGGTTTTGTTTTGTTTTTGTGTCCCTTCCATAAGATCTGAGACCCCTTGATTGGGATTGTTTTCTTGATTTCTTTCTCTTCTTGTTCATTGTTTATATATAGGAATGCAATTAATTCTTGTAAATTGATTTTGTAACCTGCTACTTTACATGTCTTTGTGGTTGGGTTCTGGAGATTGCTTTTCTCTCTGTGATGAAATAATTTCATGAGGACTCAAAGTACTGCATGTTGCATTTTTCACTTTTCCTCCTTGTAGTTTTCTGGGTTGCCTTTTATTCATGTATCCTACAGGTGCAGAACTTCCACTTTTCCAGTGGAGGGCACGATATGGTGGTGACAACTTATCTGCAGCTGTTGAGTTGAGATGGGAGGGACCTGCCGTGGTCAAATCACGATTGAAAGTGTTATAAGTGGTTGCTCACTCTTTATATCACTGATAATCCTCCTTTCTGGATTTCCAGGCCTGTGTCTCTGTAGCCTGCGGGCTGGGATTTAAGTACTGCTTCATATGTTCAGTTCAAGTCCTGATGTGGGGGAGGGGCAGGGCCAGAGTGTGAACTGTCTTCTTCACTGGGGACCTGTTTGGCTCACCCCAGGACAGCTACACATATCTCTCAATAATCATGGGTGCACTTTCATAGCACTCAGTTCTCCCATCTCCAGAGCTTCCTGTGAAACATGGGAGTCCCAAGCCCCAGCTTCAATCTCCAGGTCTCTCTCTCCTCCCACCTTGTATTGTATAGAGTTAAATTTCCCCAGTGACCTTCCTGTCATGGTTAGCATTGGACTCCAATGTCTATAAGGTGCTCCAGTTTTACCCCAAGTCAGGGGATCATTTGTATCCAGTACCTCTTGACCAACATAGATTATGTACTCCTAGGGAACAAAGCAGGAAACCTCTGCGACCATCTTCCCTTAGTCTCCCAGGAAAGATTTTTAAAAACAAATGTAAACCCGAGAAATAAATTCATCGTATCAATAAAGTCAAAGCAGCATTAAGTTTCAACTTCCTCTGTTCCCTGGCTTGCTCAGTCTATCAAATGTAGGTGGAGGCTAATGACCACATTAATCTCTAGCATGGATGGCCCAGTACAAGAGTACTCTTTGATGTGTGTGTCCCCTACCCTAGAGAATTCAGCAATCATTCATGGCAGCAGGCCAAGCATGCTGTTGGCTTGACCACAGAATCATCTAGCATATCTTGCCCCTTCACTCTTGGCTCAACCAGTCCTTGTTTTTGGACACTCCAGAGCTTTTGAACTGGCTGCTCACCCTCAAGTATATAATTCTTGAAAAGGGAGAAACAAAGATATAGTCAAACCAAGATTATGCTGGACATGCTGTCCCAATTCAATAATAAATTTATGCACAACTAAAGGAATGGTTGGATCTTCAACTAATTTTAAAATAGAACTTGATAAACAAACTTAATGTGAAAAACAAGTATCAAAATACGAAACTGCTCTAGCTCCCTTGAGTTTTAATATAGCCTTGAATAAGAACCACTCTTCCCTCTCTTTTGTTCCAGGAACCTCACTCCACTTAGAAAACCTGTCATTCAATGTTTATGAATTTCTAAATTAAATAGTTGTTTATCCCCAAAGAAACAGCTTTCTGACTGGCTAGATAATTATAAGATTCCTGAGTACATTTCTTCTCCCAAGTGGGAAACCTCCTATATCTGATCTAAGACAAAACCAAATGTCCATTTTCTCCTTCTCATTCCAAGATAACTAACTCCTTCACCTTTGTACATACCCGTGTTAAATCACACATCAAATTGTCCTGTCACTGTGGCTTTCTACATCTGTTTACCTCACTGGACAGTTAGTATTTCAAAATCAAAGACCATATAATACTCATCTTCACAACCTTGTGTTCCATCACAAAAGATAGTCAATATATACTGCAATAAATACTGTTGAATGAATGAATAAAGTCAGTGCGTGTTTCATTATGTATATCAATGTCCTAATGGATGTCTTGGGAAAGTGTTGTTTGTACAACCTAACATAGTATATAGCAACTGAGTGAAATGCAGTCTTTGCATTTACATCAGTGACAGAAAAAAATCAAGTTCAGTCATAACAACTGTAGATATTTTTCCAACCTAGAGAATAAAATAGACACTCAGTAGTTTATTCATTCTCATGACTCATCTACAAAGCATCCATGTATCTAGAAAATCAAGATGGGGGAAAACCCAACAATCTCAACAAAAAGTTGAGTGGTGCTGCAGGTTGGGTTGTATGCTATATGTATACACACACACACACACACACACACACACACACACACACACTAACATTTATGTTAGACTAGTAACCCACGTAGAACACTATGATCAGAAAGATTACTGTGGTGTCCCACACAAGAATTTTTTCTTTTTTTACGTTAAGCATTTGATCAGGAAAAAGGCATATAATAAGAAGAGAACTGAAATTCTTTCTTACCCACATGTTTGAGTCATTCTCTGCACACAGGAGGAACTCATTAAATACTGCTTCAACCATTTGGTGATTTCCTGTCTCCCAGGCTCATTGTCTATCACTTTCTGCCCAATGCAAAGCAGATCTCCACCTTACTGCTTGTCAGGAGAAGGATCTCATGCTAGGAAGGGCATTTCCAACATGAAAGAAATAGTTCAAGTCCTAAACATGCCTGGGTGAATTCAGGTTTGAGAGTTTAAAAAGGAGTCTTATAAGAAAAGAGGTTAAAAGTTAATTCAATTTCTCGGTCCTGGTTAAAGTGGCCATGTAGAACTTAACTCAGTTGAAACTCATCTGGGAATACTAAAAAATGTCTCATAAGTTTTATTACGAAACTCTACTAGAATCACAAATCTTTCTAACTTTCAGATAACCCTCCCAAATTGAACTTCATACTCATGTAAAATACAAGGCCCCATCAGTGCCAGTGTTCTGAATCTGAAATCCTATTTTCATTAGAAATCCTAGCACAAGGGTCATTAGGGAAGTATGGCATAATTTTGTAAAAATGAAATCATTAAACCTCTAAGAATAAATACAACTTTAGAGAATACTTGCAAAGTTTAAGAAATTTTCTAATAAGCTATCTGTTGTGTAGCATAAAAAATATTTCTATAGAAATATTTGCAATCATCTTTTTTGCTAAACAGTTTTTGCCATGTGAATAAAAATCTGGAATGAAAGTCACATTAGGATGAAATATCTAAAGGAACAATCATCAGTACATATAAACCTGAGGAGTTAGGATTCAGGCAGTCACCATCATCAGGAATGTATGGAGAACTGATGACTTATTCCTTGTGGCACAAGAAGGAAATTAATTAATCATATTTTTGAAGGATATCTGTATAGGCAGGATAGCCTACAAAGTTAAAAATATATTTCTTTCAAACTTTCAGAGAGTTCTTCAAGGAAGGAATAGTGATTTATTAGATTGGTAAAACAGAAAAACTGTGACCCAGGATCCAATCTTTGTTCTTTTTCACACTAGTTGACCGACAGCATGGATACATAGTCTTATTTGCCCCACAGGAAGTTGCAGAAGCAGGCTCTGCCCTGCAAGGGGAAGCCCAAGGTTTTTCTGCTTTACTGTCTCCAACTGGGTGAAAAAGTCTCTTCAGTTCTGGCAAAAGACTGAATCATTCAATGTGGTCTCAAGCTGCATTTTCCAGTTCATTCTTATAATAAAATGCTATATTGCTCTTAATCAGCATTTTATGCCTACTTCTCCACTGGTTCAGAAGAGATATGATTATCATTCCCTAAACTTCAAAACTTCAATAGCCTCCCATGTTTAAGGAAGGAGACGTGATAAACAAAAACAAAAACACAGTGTTACTGGTGAGTGGCGTGTCATGAGAGAGTAGAGTTCTGGAAACAAAGAGAGTAGAGTTTCAAGAAGGAGGGGGCAGTAAGCCACCAAGTTAACAGAGGCTTGTATTTCAACAAGGATGACAATGTGCACTCTCTATGCAAAGGAGGTATAGGGAATTGTCGCGCGCTTGACCAGCAAGGACAACACGGGGCAGCAATCTTTCAGCAAACCTGCAGTTTTATTCTTCTATTCTTCTTCCTCCCCGCCTCCGGGATCCCTCTACATTTATACATTTAGCGAGCCAATCACCATAAAGGTCAGGTCTCACGTAGCCAATCATGGTAAATGTCAGCGCAAGTGTCCAATCCGCACTCTGTCCACGTGCACACCCCAGCGCACAAGCGGAGGCACGAGGTGTCCATGCCCTCAGCAGCTGCCGGGTGGGGATTTCCGCGGCTGGGTGGTGCGGCCC
>PVIJ01010051.1:0-62989 GCA_004024925.1 Scalopus aquaticus | reverse complement strand
TACATACAAGCTGGGGCACAGGCCAGAGGCATGGGGCGGCGAGAGGGTTCACCAGAGACAGAGTGGGAAGCAGAACAGGCAGATCAGAAATACACTGCTGAGGGGAGCAGCGGGCGAGGCAGGAGAGGTCTGCCACACCATGTGGGATTCTCCCTGGCCGGGTGTCGAACTCGCGTCGCCGCTGCCGACAGCTCCACAGCGCAGCGCTTAACCGCTGCGCCACCGGGGAGGCCCAATAAATAAATCTTTAAAAAAAAAAGATTTTGGCCTTTTCACAACTTCATCAACCTATCCTAAGTGATCATGAAATGTTCCTAAACTAGCCAAATAATAATTCATAATGATGTTTAGATTTACTAGTTCACAAAAAATATTCTATTGTTTAAAAAATCTATGCATTTTTTAAACGATTAAAAAAATCTAGGCTCTTTGGTTAACAAGATTAAATATGAGGAAAATATCAAGTTAAAGAAATACTGTAAAAGCGTCCTAGGAAAATCTTGATACAGATGTTTGTTTTCATATTCCTGACCAAAGGCTAAATATTTAAAAACAAAATATAATCACTACTGCCAGAATATAAAAAAGAATAATCTGTACAAATGGCTGGTAAAACTAAGATATCCAAATTCACTCACTGCACCTTCCTAATCTGTCAGCTTTTATCTCTAAACTGGAGGAAGCTACATATAAGACAATGGTTAAGAGAATGAACTTTAAGGTCAGATAAACCAAAGTCAATAAAGGTAATTAGAACTACTTTATAGTAACTGAATAAAATAGCCTTCAAATGTATTTTGAGAATTATTTTTTTAAAGAATTAACTTTTAAACTAAAATTAAAGTCATTATGGAACCACAAACACTGAAAAATTCTAAGAAATTCAAGCAGTGCTATGTGAGAGAACCTGCCAGCTAAGAAGATAAGAAATACATTTCTACCATAGGATGTAGTAGAAAAACTTATTTTGTTATTTATCTGAAAATAAATCTGACTAACCAAATGAGCGATCTAGGGCTTCTCTTCCTAATTACAAGTTGCTGCATTTTCCCCCAAAAGACATACAACAGATCATTTTTTTGATCTGGGAGTCCTCTGGAGCACAAACTGAATAAATTCAAGAAAAAGCATGTAGATGCTAAAATCATCTGCTATAATGGCTGTGGAAACTGCAAGGAAAAGCAGCACTGTTTTGTAAATAATAAAGATTAAATAGACAATTATTTGTGGGCTCCATGCCAGAGCAGCACTTACGGTCTTCAGGAACAACACATTACTAGCATTAAGACACCCTGCTATACATCTGACTGCCTATACAGATGACTAGAGAAAACTATCTTATTCTGTGTTTAATCTCAATTCTCAGTCTTTATTTAGTATTTTTGTCATTGTCTTAAAGATTCTGTGCAACTTCAGTGCAATCACCTTACTGACCCACTTTGTTTTTCTGAACTAGCTGCAAGGACCCTGAGGCTGATTCCAGATCTATCCATAATTGGAAACACCCAAATTTTCAGATGATTATCTCTCTGAAAAAAAGATTCTAGGAAACAGGGAGGGGCCTTCCAAAAATTTTTTTTATCTCTGCAAAGACGACTATTACATAAAGTCAATCTGAGTATGGTTAGTAATGGAAAATAGAATTCACAAAGGAAAACTGAAGTTGAACACACCTGTCCGCTTTTCCCCAATTCCAGCTCCATTATGGCAACAGGCGTGTGTATCTGAGGTGAATGCCTTGACTGTGATTTGCCATCAACTCTCCAGCTCAGGCCTCGAAGCCCACTGTCCCAGCGGCTCTGGTTCATGAGGCTCTCTCGGATTTTTGTCTTATGGTTCTTCCAAAATTTAGAAATGACAGCAGCTTGGTCAGAGGTGATTCCACCTTGCTTTTTGGTTTGAGCAGTCAAGAATGCCTCCAGCTGGTTGAAATCCATGTCTGCAGATGCAATAGACTATAATGACCCAAAAAAAAAAAAAAAGTAATACATTTGAATTAGGTAAATAACTTTAGATCATATTTTGAGTGATTTTTAAAATACTGAATAGACTCTCAAAGAAGGCCATCAAGGGCTTCCCTGACGTCACAAAGGGCTAAGTCTCAGCCCTATGAAGCTATCAGCAGCCACTGCAGCACGAGTTTGATCCCCAGCCAAAAAACTTCACACATGGCACTGCTGAACTCGTCTGTCTCCCCCATTGCTCCCTTCAAAAATATATTTCAATCAATCCACCTTTTCTACTCCCCACTCTGTCTCTGATGAATCATCTCACCTCCCCCACCAACAACTGTAGCCTACACTCCAGCTCTTGTGTGTATAAATAAATAAATCTTTAAAAGGGGGGGGCCTCAAGTGACAGTAATGACAATTATTCATGAATACAAAAATATTCCCTTTGTAAATATTAAATATCGGAGGGCCTCCTTGGTGGCGCAGCAGTTGGGCGCTGCGCTGTGGAGCTGTCTGCAGCGGCGATGCAGGTTCAGTTCGATGCCGGGCGGGGGAGATTTCCACATGGCACGGCAGACCTCTCTTCCCTCGCCTACTGCTCCCCTCAGCAGTGTACTTCCGTGGATCTGCCTGTGCTGTGCTCCCCACTCTGTCTCTGGTGAATCCTCTCACCGCCCCGTGCCTCTGGCCTGTACCCCAGCTTGTATGCATAAATAAACAAATCTTTTAAAAATATATATTAAATATCGGAAAAACTATTAAAAATTCTGTGCCTACAGCCTCCCTGGTGGCGCAAGGGGTTAAGTATCAGCACTAACAAGCAATCAGCAGCCACTGCAGCATGAGTTCGATCCCCAGCCAGGGAGCTTCCCACATGGCACAGCAGACCTCTCTGCCTCACCAGCTGCTCCCCTCTGCAGTGTATTTCAGTCAATCTGCCTGTTCTGTTCCCCACTGTCTCTGGTGAATCCTCTCACCCCTCCACATTTCTAGCCTGGACCCCAGTTCTTGTATGCATAAATAAATAAATCTTTAAAAAATTCTGTGCCTAAAATTCTATATGAATAACTACAATCTAATTTTTAAATACCCAGTTCCATGGTCGAAAATAGTGATAAATTGAAATAATTTAAATATAATATTTAATAAAACAATAAAATTAATTAGTTCTCTGATGAAATCCACACAATTTTTATAGTGCCTTATAGCTAAGCTTGGTTGGATATACTGTACCTGTGTAATGATTTGTCCATAAGAAGCACTAAATATTGTTAAATACATTATCATTTTTTAATTTTTCTTGCATTTTAGTTTTGCAAATTAATGCATTATTTCATTTTGTACTTTAGTTTTGTACTAAACAAAATACAATAACACTACTCTGAAATTATACACTACTTTATGCTTTTCCATAATCTTCAAAACTTAATTATTACTGTTCTGAAACAATAAGCAACTTAATTGCAATGGAAAATCATCAAAGGACTGGGGAAACAAAGCCTTGGAGAGGATAGTGACAGTTAATGATTTGGCCTCAGGACAAGCTTTCTTCTGCCTCTTCTTTGGTTATTCTTATACAATCCTGGCCATCAGGGATTGCAAGGATTCCAAACCAGACAAATCATAATACCCTCCTTTCTCTAGTCCAAATGAGTCTCAATTTATTTATTTATTTATTTTAAAGATTTATTTATTTATACATACAAGCTGGGGTACAGGCCAGAGGCATGGGGCGGCGAGAGGGTTCACCAGAGACAGACCGGGGAGCAGAACAGGCAGATCAGAAATACACTGCTGAGGAGAGCAGCGGGTGAGGCAGGAGATGTCTGCCGCACCATGTGGGATTCTCCCCGGCTGGGCGTCGAACTCACATCACTGCTGCCAACAGCTCCACAGCGCAGTGCTCAACCGCTGCGCCACCAGGGAGGCCCCCGAGTCTCTCAATTTAAAGCAGAAAAAAATGGTCTTCCATCTTGGGGTCATGTTATCAGAGCATATGAGGCTGGGGTTGCAGCAGCCATCATCTTTGATCTTTTAGAAAAGACCTGACTGCACCAAAAAAAGAAGTCACACAGAGATGCAAGTGCATTCTAACGGAGCAATAGCACTGTTCTCTAACACCCAAGGCCTGGTTCCTGCAGACTCTCCTTTAATTCTGTTCGGTATATGAGCATCCTTTCCACACACAGGCACAAAAAAATTCCATTTACTATTCAAGTTAGTTTAATCTGTATTCCCATCATTTGGAACAAGAGTCTTGATTAAACTTGGGCAGTTCGAGTGAGAATAAAGCAATGTAAAGGTGGAGTACAGATAGAGGAAGTGGGACTGCAGTGGATAGACAAATATGCCTCCTTTCATTCCTCCTTTAATATTAAAAGAATTGATAAATAAATATTATAAATTTCTGGTAGGTTAAAGATATTCAACATTACAATTCAATAAATGTTTATTGAATACCTGCCTATTTACCAGATTGGAGATCTCCAAATCTCTTGGCCACTGGCTATACACACAATAGAAGCATGAATTTATATGAAATACTATAACTAAGTCAAATTATTTCCACTGGCATTTTGCTTCACAATAACATGTCCCAACCCAGGTGATTTGTATTAAACCTTTATCTCAAATCACATCATTCTGATATAACATCACTTGGGGCAGAAGTTATTTTGATTGGGATCTAGTCAATACTGACATGGATCAATTAATCCAAATTCAGAATAACCTGAAATTTAATGAGGAATTGATTTTGGTGTGAGTTCACAATCATTAATTTTCATTTAGTTTGAGGAGGATTTGAATAGTTACTATGGAACAGACACTGTTCAAGGTATGTCACTTCCATCTACCAGAAGTCTAAGCTGGCAGCCCTACTTATCCTTACTTTCTTCTTTCTCCTCTACAACTTAAATCAGTGGTTCTTAACACTGGCTGCACACTAGAATCATGAGATACATTCAAAAAATATCACTGCCCAGACTCCAACCCAGAAATTCTGGTTTCTATAAATTCTAGAATGGGTTCCAGAAATTGATATTGTTTAAAAGTTTCCCAAGTGATTCTAATAGGCAACAGAGGTTAAAAATTAATGCCTATGGGCCTCCCTGGTGGCACAACAGGTTAAGTCCCAGCCCATGAAACTATCCGCATCCACTGCAGCATGAGTTCAATCTCCGGCCAGGGAGATTCCACATGGTGCAGCAGACCTCTCCTGCCTCGCCCATTGCTTCCATCAGCAATGAACTTCAGTCAATCCGCCTGTTCTGCTCCCCGCTCTGTCTCTGGTGAATCCTCTCACCCCTCCACACCTCTGGCCTACACCCCAGTTCTTGTACACATAAATAAATAAATCTTTTTTAAAAAATTAATGCTTATAACTTTAATCATCCAAGTTCTACTAACTCTTATATCTGAAATAATTCTCTAATATGTCCCCTCTGCTCTGTCCCTACTAACTAGCAGAGGCCCTCACTATCTTGTACTTGAACTAAGCATATAGCACTCCCCCTCCAAAACCCACACCAAAGTCTGTCTTCTATACCACCACCAAATCATCTATCTAAAATTTCAATAGGGTCCTGACACTTGCCTATTTAAAGTTATTCAATAGCTGGCTACTACTTGCTTCAGTAATTATAAATCAAGATGTTATGTAACATTCTACTATGATGTATAAGATTAAAGTTACAAGGATTATGTTATTATTAGTAAAGGTATTGAAGTTTGAAAAGATTTATTTTTATTAGTATAAATTGAAGGGTTTTCAAGGTTATGTTTATATTAACAATTCCCTTCTGAACTTTAACTGTTTCCTTGAATGGAAGAGAAAGAAAATCACCAACATAGGGACTCTGGTGGAAATATATCATGTATGTATTACTATCTGTTAAGAGTATCAGAGGAATGAAAAATTGAAAACTAGCAAGGTAGTAATTCTCAGTGAAGTAATATTGTCCCCCCAAAGGACTTGAGAAATGTTGTATGTTATGTTTGGTTTCATAGTGATTGATGTGCTGTTGGTACCTAATCAGTAGCAGCAGGGTATTCTAGGCATTCTGCAATGGTCAAGAAAACAGCATTTAGCAAACTTTCTATAAAAATGTTAGCATCACCGTTAATATTATTCCCCTTTTGTGCACAACTCTTTAAAATGTGTAAAAAAAAAACCAAAATGTAAAACCATTCTCAACTCATAGACAATACAAAAAAAAGATAGTGTGATTGCAGATAGTTGTCCAACCCTGCTCAAGAACATCCCACAGAAAACAACTGACCCATGTCCCACATAACTTGGCAATGTCCCATATAACATTAAGTGAAAAACTGTTGAGTTATTTGAATCTAATTATGAATCTTTTTCTTCTTTTTATACAGTTTTAATAACACCAAATGTTCCAGGAAAACAACTAGCATAACATGTACTTTGTTTCGGTCAGAGATTTATAAACAGACATTTTGGAAAATCTCATTACCAGTGGCAATACCAAAATCATGCAAACCTGGGGAAAGTCACAGCTCATGGGTCCTCTCCTGTGTACTTAAAATTGTAAGACATGACTCAACTCAGAGTGTAGCAACAACAGGGTTTATTTACAAGGGAGAAATTGAGAGAGATAAAAAAGGGAAAGAGTTTTTAAGGCCACAGATGGCTGTCAGTTCCACCCCAGATAGTGTCTGCAGTGTCCAACAATTCAAACCAAAAGCTGCTTATGAAAGATGGTGTTGTTCCTTCAGTGAGAGCCTGGAACTGGTGGAATACCAGTAAGTGGTGGACCAGGACACAACTCATGGTGGAAGCTAGAAGTGATCACAGATAGTGCTGCTGAGGCAGCACTACAGCAGCCAGCAGCAGCTATCTGGAGGCCAGGCGAAGCAGCACACCTGAGGCAACACTAACAGGTGACAGCTCGAGAGGTAGAGACGGGACAGGCCAGACACACTGATCAGGCAGCTGCAATCAGGAAGTTGCAGACAGTTCTTAGAGGCCACGGGAACAGGCCTGCAGCGTCCAGCTGGCACCTGAGGTTCCAGAGGATCAGGCAGAAGTGGTCAGGAGGCAGCACTAGAGGATCTGGCAGCGATGGGCAGCTCTTAGAGATAGTGCCAGTTGTGCTGGAGGCAGGAGCTACAATTGACTATCCCAAGGGATGAGTCCAAGGTCAGAAGTGAAGGTCATCCCAGAAGAGTGTTCAAGGAACTGTAGACCTAAAGAGGGGATCCAATGATCTTCCTAGGTGAGAATATCAAATCTTTCTACTGCCCCAACTTTTATGGCTTTCAGTATCCCTTCACTCAACCCTTTGCTCACAACAGTGGCATGGATTTCAAAAATGAAAACCTCAGTGATGTGTAAGACCCAACCTGCACCAGGGTCTGCTATCTAATGCCAAGTGCATTGGTGGATGCAGGCGGTACAGAAGAGTCAGTGGTGGGTGCAACTGCACCCAGTTGCAATGGAGTTGGACAAGTTCCCTGAACCACCAAACTAGGAGTTGCAGGGCTCCTCTTAAAATACCATTTAAAATATCTGAACTACCAATACAAAACACCTATGTGCATTTTTGTTGTATAATCACTATGATTTTTGTATACATGCATGTATCTGATTAATTTATTTATGTTCCAATGCAGTAATGCTTGAACATTTACATTTTAAAATATACCCCCCAAAAATCCCAAAATGAACCTCAACCTAAGTCTCATAACTTGTCCAAAATTTATTTATTTATTTAGATTTATTTATGCATACAAGCTGGAGTACAGGCAAGAGGCATGGGGCAGCGAGAGGATTCACCAGACAGAGTGGGGAGCAGAACAGGCAGAGCGACGGAAATACACTGCTGAGGGGAGCAGCGGGAGAGGCAGGAGAGGTCTGCCATGCCATGTGGGAGTCTCCCCGGCCAGGCGTCAAACTCGCCCGCTGCTGCCGACAGCTCCACAGCGCCGCGCTTAACCACTGCGCCACCACAGAGGCCTGTATAAAATTTAAATTGATCATGGGATTGTATGCAATACAAATTGTAAGGTTTGTTTTTTTTTAACAGAAGAAAACATTTGGGATCTAAAACTAGACAAAGAGTTTTACTTAGTCCCAAAACAAAATCCACAAAAGGAAAAACTTTTCAATTCAACTGCACCAAAACTAACTTTTGCCTTCTTCAAAAGTGAGGTGGATGAAAGGACAAGCTTCAAATTGGGAGAAAATATTTCAAACCACATATCCAACAAGGACAAGTAGCTAAGATATTATATAAAGAATGTTCAAAACCCAACATTAAATAACCATCCCATTAGAAAATGGACAAAGGATCTGAGAGACATTTCACCAAAGTGAATACATAGATGGCAAATAAGTACAAAAAAAAAATGTTCAACATCATTAGCCATGAGAGAAATGCAAATTTAAGACCTCAATGATATAGAACTACACACTTAACAGAATGGCTAAAATCTTAAAATAGTGACAAGACCAATCCTATTGATAATACAGAGAAACTGAATCACTCATACAATGCTGGTGGGGATGTAAAATGGTATACCCAGACTGAAAAAGAATATGGCAATTTATTAAAAAAACTAATGTCCAATTGCCATACATCCTAGCAATAGCACTTCTGAGCATTCATTACAAAGGACTTATATCCACACAACAAACTATACAAAAATGTTTCCAGCAACTTTCTTTGTAACAGCCAAAAATTAGAAACAAACCAGATGTCTTCAAGGGATGAATGGTTAAACTGTGTCACATCCACACCATGGAATACTAATCTGTAATAAAAAGGAACGAGGTCATTTACACAGGAAATGCAGGAAATCCCAGGGAATTATGTAAAGTGAAAAAAAAAAAGCTAATCAGAAAGGGTTACTCATTGTGTTAATACATTTGTATAATATTCTTGAAATGACAAAATTATAGAAATGGAAAACATACTAGTGGTTGCCAAGGGGTTACGGGGTGAGGGCTCTTTGAGGGTGACACAACTGGAGCTGCAGTGATCATGGGATTGTATGCAATTGTACACACCACTATTCATTCTTACTCAGAAACAAGTCCATGAGGAAGTCATGGCTTTGGCTTTGAAAGATATCAGAAAAACACCTGTGCAATTACCAAATTAGAACTACCCATTCGCAAAACCTCTGGAAAAGGTGAGTACTGACTTGATCAAAGGCACAGAATCTCAAAGTGAAAGGACAAGTTTGAAGGACTACCAAGACTTTGAGAAAAACTACAAGAAAAAAACTCCTTGCTGAAGATTCTAAGAATCTTTTTCAGGTGAGGCTCCATAAGCAATTCATTGACTTGCACAGTTCTTCTGAAATTGTTGAGCAAATATTTTCCATTAGGATTAAGCCAGGAATCAAGTTTAAAGGCACCACTGCTGACGCTTAACTAAACTATTTTAATAAACTGGTAATTCGTTTTTTTTTTTTAAAGGGAAGAGCTCAGCTTGGGTGGAAAAGATGCTGCTGTAAAACTGCAACTACTGGTGATGAAAAGTTTGTATTTTCAACATGTATCAACGTCAATATAGTTATTATGATACATATAATACTGTTTCAAAATGTTGCCATTGGGGGATCTCTGAATTATTTCTTGAAGTTGCATAATCTACAAATATCTCTAAATAAAAGGCACAGTTTAAAAAAAAAAAAAACTAAGGACTTTTCTGGTCCCTAGATTTAAGCTCCAATTCTTCAGTATGGATTACAAAGCGAATCATAATCAGGCATCATCTCTGTATCTCTAGCTTCATTTCTCTTCATCTCCTCCTAGTTTGCATGATCTTCTACTCATTTATTCTCTCTTCATCCATATTGAACTCCTCTTAGCTTCTAAATAAGCCATTCTTTCTCTAACCTCTGGACCTCTGCTTAAGTTGTTCCTTCTGCCTAGACATCTTAGTTGCAGTGCCTCCCTTTTATGACATCTACTTTTTTTTTTTCTGGCTTTAACACAGATCTTACTCTATCCAAGAGTAAGCCCTGGACCCCAAATCTGGGACAGGCCATATAGCAAAACTAGTAGCATTTATCACAATGTAGGAGAACTGATAGGACTATCTCCTGCTCTAAAATGTAAGAGCATTAAGAGGGCAAAGACCTTGCCCTTCTTAATTTTTAATCTGTGAAGTCTAGCAGAGCGACAGGCACATAGCAGGTAATCAGTAAATACATATTTCATGAGTAAATAGCTGGATGGATGAACATGGAATCTGGAATTTGAAAAATCTGATCCTGACTACTCAGTTAACCTTGGGAAAGTCATTAGTCTTGCTGTATCTCAATTTCCTCACCTATAATATGAAGATATGATGCAGAATATGGTGGCTTTAATGACTGTCTCCAAAATGTGGAGGTCTTTCTCTTATACCTCATTCCCTAGAAAATGGATTGTGTGTTGCTTGACTAAAAGACCATGGTCATTCCAACTATATAATATTCTGGAAAAGACAAAACTATGGAGACAGTAAAAAGATTAGTGGTTGCAAAGGATTAAGGGGATAAAAAAGGATAATTAGGTGGAGCACAAAGGATTTTTAAGGAATATCCTATATGATAGAACAATGGGTTATATGTATGATTCTTTTATTAAAATCAATAAAACGTATACCAAGAGCTAATGTTAATGTAAGTTATGGACTTTTTAATTATTCAATTAAAAAAGAAATGCTTTCAGGAAAAATTTAACTGTATAACAACTTTAGAAAACACTGGATTCCAGATGTTGATATTTTAAAATTTTTTAATTAATAGACTTTAATTTTTAGAGTTGTTCTAAGTTCACAGTAAAACTGAATAGATATCAATAATATCCAGTTGATTCATAGGCTTATTTGGTTCAACTAAGTCATTACTGACTTTTTTTGCCTCCTGAATCTCACCATTAATGATAGAAGGATGCTGGAATCTCCTACTATAATAGTGAATATATCTCTTACTTGCATTTTCATCAGTTTTTGCCTCAGATATTTTGACACTCCATCATTAGGTGCATAAATGTTAAGGATTGCTATATCTTCTCAAGAGACATGAACTCTTTATCATTATGTATTGTTCCTATTTTCTGTGATGATTTTCCTTGATCTGAACTCTGCTTTGCCTGAAATTAATAAAACTACTCCAATTTTCATTTGACTAGTGTTAGCAAGATAAATTTCCATTTTGTTAATTTTAATCAATATGTGTCATTATAATGACACATATAATTTTAATCAATATGTGTCATTATGTGTTTTATAATATGTGTCATTAGATTTGAAACAGGTTTCTAGCAGACAACACATTATGTCATCTTACTTTTTTTTTATTGTTATTTATATCTTTTACATTTTGTATTCCCCTTGGGTAACCCACCACCAATTCACCCGTGACCCATCACCATGGTCCCTTGTGCCCTTTTCTACCCCATTTTGAGCCCTTATCTCCCCCTCCCTCTCTGGATGTCTCTCTCATATTTGGTTCCCCTATATGTCGTCTTACCATTTTGATCTACTCTAAAAGTACTTGCCTTTTAATTGGCGTAAAATTATAGAAAGTGATAGAAATGCAAAAAGATACAGATAATTTCAATATAATAGTTGGATAATTCAATATTCCTCTAACAGTAGCTAACAAATTCAGTAGGCAGAACATAGTTGAAAAGAATGGCACTATGAATCAACCAGATCTAATTGATATGTACAAAATACTTAATCTCAACAACAGAATTCTTCAACAACATTTTTCTCAAGCTTACACAGAACACTGACCAAAATAGACAAGATTCTGAGGCATAAAAACACATCTTTACATATTCAAAAATAAAAACTACACAATGTTTGCTCAGGTCACAATGAAATTAAATTAGAAATCATAACAGAAAGACAACTAAAAAACCAAATACATGGAGATTTAATAACATACTTCTAAATAACACAAGTCAAAGAATGAAACGCAAGAGAAATTTAAAAGGAAAAACCTCTAATATGTGGAGACTGAACAACACTACTAGAAATAGTAATAAAAAGTTGCCCCAAAAACAAAAGTCCAGAACTAGATGGTTTCACTAGTGAGTTCCACCAAGCCTTCAAAACTGAACTAACAGGGCCTCCCTCGTGGCACAGGGAGTAGTCTCAGCGCTATCAAGCTACCACCAGCCACTACAGCATGAATTCCATCCCCAGCCAGGGAGCTAACCCACATGGTGCAGCAGACCTCTCCTTTTTCACCCGCTGCTCCCCTCAACAGTGTCTTTCAGTAGATCTGCCTGTTCTGTTCCCCTCTCTGTCTCTGGTGAATCCTCTCACCCCGCCACCCTCCCCCCACCCACCCCTCTGGCCTACACACCAGTTCTCCTATGCATAAACAGACAAAATAGGGGCCTCCCTGGTGGCGCAATGGGTTAAGTCACAGCACTATGAAGCTACCTAGAGCCACTGCAGCACGAGTTCGACTCCCAGCCAGGGAGCTTCCCACATGATGCAGCAGATCTCTCAGGTCCCACCCACTGCTCCCCTTAGCAGTGTATTTCAGTCAATCTGCCTGTTCTGATCCCCATGCTGTCTCTGGTGAATCCTCTCACACACAACCCCACAAACACCTCTGGCCTACACCCCAGCTTGTATGCATAGATAAATAAATCTTTTAAAAAAATAAAATCTTTTTTAAAAATGAAGTAACAATACCTATCCTTCTCAAATGCTTCCCAAAATAACTGAGAAAGAGGAAATACTTCCAAACATTTCATTTTTTTAAAGATTTATTTATTTATGCATATAAGAACTGGGGTGTAGGCGAGAGGTGTGAGGGGGTGAGAGGATTCACCAGAGACAGAGTGGGGAACAGAACAGGCACATCTACTGAAGTACACTGCTGAGGGGAGCAGTGAGCGAGACAGGAGAGGTCTGCTGTGCCATGTGGATCAGCTCCCTGGCTGGGGATCAAACTCAGCCTGCAGTGGCTGCTGATAGCTTCATAGTGCTGAGACTTAACCCCTTGCGCCACCAGGAAGGCCCCAAACATATTTTAGTGCTGATCTCCACAATGACTATGGTGAACCAAGAATAGAAAAGAGAAATCACAAAACACAAGGCCAATTTGGCCCTTTATTCACCAGTTTCACTTAAGCTGCCTGTTTACTATTGAAGAATCCGTAAAACATAGACGGTATTTGAATCTCTTGGCAATTCAGACAATTGAAATAACAAGGAAATGTCATGAATAAAAGTACTGTTTCACAGAAATCTACTTGTAGCTTTCCTACACATTTTATCCAAAAACTTTGGAGATTTAGACACTGCTGTCAGAGAATTAAGCATGTAGGCAGAGAAGGAAGAAAAGATTTGGAGGCAATTTGAAAAAGGAGACAAGGCTTTCTTAGTTAACAGGGTCTGCTGAGAAAGTGATTTTATTCCCATCAATGTGAAATTCCCAGGCAAACTTAAATAGCAAGAGAAAGATACAGGTTTAGTCTCTGCAAAGCTGCCTGGAACATCTATGTATATAATAGATAAAAGAAGGAAATTTTAAACTATTAAATAACAGAGAAAAAGTGTTTTCTTCTAAAAGAATGTTTTATTTGCAATCTACTAAATTTTAATTTTAAAGTTAACAACACAATTTAACATGATTGTTCACACTGAGATCTAGGATTTAGTCCAGGAAAATAGAGGTTGACCTGGGGGATCCAGAAACGTGTAGTCTGCCTCTGGAACTGTTAACAGTGGGCACAACATATCCACATAGAACAAAAACAATGGAAGACAAAAAGAGGGGTAGCTAACAGCAACAAAGACCCCAAAGCTATGAGTGTCTCATCTACACTACCAAATAAAGTAGTTATTAACAAATGCTGCAGTGTTCCTGCTGTTCAAGCATATGAGGCTGATGATAAAATGAAGTCTTACAAGAGACTCAGAGGTAATTATTATGAAAATCCTGCAGTGCTCAGCTACACCCTCAAATACCAAATTCCTTTGGCACATATCTTCTCAAAATTTTAATTGCCAGGCTTGCTTTTCCTAACTGAAGCTACCAACACTTTTCATCAACTTTCCTAGAACTTTATCCAGCTAGAGATCAGGTTTCCTGGGTCCTCAGCATACCTGAAACTTCTCATCTCTTTTCCAAAGAACCACAAAAACAAAAACTACCTTAACTCCCTCTGCTCCAATTCAAGCAACCATCCAATTATTACTGGAGAATTGGCAGCCCCAATAAATAAATCTCTTTTAAAAAATGGAAAAAAAAAAAGAAAGAAACCTACCTATAAGGTAGGACAAATATCTACTTACAGAGCATCTGATCTTCACCTTATGATTTCCCCTACTCTGCCTGGAAGCCTGAGGGTCTTCTATTTCTGAGCTCAGGATATATAGTGCTCCTCATTCTGCCATTTTGCCTCACTGCCTTTGGAATTTGCATGTCTATACGGATTCCCTGCACACACGTGACTAAGTTTGTTATTTGCTCTTACTAATCTGTGAAATTTGATTAATCAACCAGAGGTGATTTTCTTCTACAGCCCAGAGGTGTAGAAGAAAAATTTTCCTTCCTCCCAAACATTATCTTAACTTTCCAGGTAAGCTTATTTGAGAGAGGTATCTTGAATGATGGACACAATTATTTTGGTCAATGGATCTCTGAGCTTAACCCTAAGGTATAAAAAGAAGTCTTCTGGTTTATGAGCAGTCTTTTAGAAATTTACTTAGATCATTCTCTGAGAGATCAGTTCTGGGCCAGGACAAAAGAGAAATATTTGTAGAAAATCAATGCTGAAACCTGGTGACTACAAATCCTGACATGCACCTAGTTGGCTGGCTTCCCTCTATGAGATTACTTCTGTTTTCCTTGAACTTCAACAGCAGTCATTTGGAAATGTAATAACATGTGGTCTTGACTACATAGGTATGGAGGTTTTCCTGAAAATGCCAATACCAACAAATTCCTTTTCCAAAATGAAAAGTTTAGTTAGCTCTTCAGGATACTGAAAAAATATATTAAAAAGCCCTTAGGTTGCATATTTCTTGACTTCTTATAAGATTGTTATTATACTGCCTAAAAGTTTATTTGACTGTAGATGAACATAGCTTTCAAAGAAAAATAACTAAAAATCTAACTTTTAAAATAAGGAAAGCCTTACTTGAACATTATTCATGTAAATGCTTATGTTTACTTTAAAAAACACTAACTTGGGGACCTCCCTGGTGGCGCATCGGTTGAGCGCTGCCCTGTGGAGCTGTAGGCAGTGCGCGATGCAGGTTCGATGCCCAGTCGGGGAGAATCCCACGTGGTGCGGCAGACCTCTCCTGCCTCGCCCGCTGCTCCCCTCAACAGTATATTTCTGATCTGCCTGTTCTGCTCCCCACTCTGTCTCCGGTGAACCCTCTCGCCGCCCCACACCTCTTGCCTATAACCCAGCTTGTATGTATAAATAAATAAATCTTAAAAAAAAAAAAACCACTAACTTTACAATTGGCTGCCTCTTTAGCTGTAGAAGATCCTTACAATATATTCTGTATCCAGTGAGTCTATATACAGATGCCTGAAAGAAATACTTTTTCCGAAGAAATAAAGAGAATTAGCACATAATAGCATTTTAATATAACAGCTATAAATACTAAATACAAATCATATGCCTAGCACAATTCAGGGATTCTACAAATATTATTACATATATCTTACTAATTCTAGCTGAATTCTCTAATTACTTTCTTGTTCTTCAAATGAAGAAACTAAGGCTCACAAGTACTAAGCAACTCAGTCAACTTTACCTAATTAGTAAATTACAGCACCAGGATTTTTAAATAAGCTGTTCTACATCCTAAATCCTGTTATGTCCACAATAACAAACTACCTCCTAAAAGTAACAAATTCATTACAATATTAGGTAGCCTATAAACCCACATTCAGTCACCAATGGAATTTATTTTTCTTTTAAGTAGGGGAGTTTCTGACATTTCTTTTTAGTTATTGTTTCCCAGCTAGCCCATGATCTATTATATCTCAATGCCTTGGCTCTTGCAGCATCCTCTAGCTGTGATATACTCAACAACCCATATCTTTTCTCCAACTCCTTTAGAAAACAGCTCAGGAAGCTAGCTGTTTCCTCCCTTAATCTACATAGTACCTTTTTAATATTTGTTGTGAGTGGTTAATTCTACAGGTTAAATAGTCAAAATAGTGTGTGTTCAGTACTCTTTCCACTTCCCAAAGTTAAGATCTTGGTCAAGTAATTTACTTATTCTATGCTTCAATTTTGTCCTTTGTTATAAGGTGATAAGAACATCTCCTTCTTTGGATTTTAGTGAGGATTAAATGAGCAATATGGAACAAAATGTCCTATGCATCCTCTATAGTTAACTCTTCGAGATTATTGGAGTGTAGTCCAATTCCTTTTAACTTTTACCACTCTTGGGAAGTGGTACATTACTGATAGATGTATAAATTATATCCTGTCAATAGCAATTAAATTGAAATCCCCCCATCTCCCTAGAAAAGGGCAGACACACCAGTTTTATATAACCTCAATTTACAATTCATCTCCATTCCTTTACTCCATATAAATGTGTCTGTTTTATTTTCCCTTGAATTGGTTATATCTGCCTGGTTGCCTCAAGAGTAAAATAAATAATTTAACAGGTCTTCTTTTTGTATCTGTAGGAAAGTCAGGATTTGACGTTTTTGAAATTGCATTTTAATTAGTACTAACATCGTTATCATTAAAATCTTGATCTTTTGTAACTCTCTACTCCTTATATTCCAACCCACTAAATCTACTAAAATCTAGACTTAGGGCCTCCCTGGTGGCGCAGCGGTTAAGTGCTGCGCTGTGGAGCTGTCGGCAGCGGCGACGCGAGTTCAATGCCCGGCCAGGGAGAATCCCACATGGTGCGGCAGACCTCTCCTGCCTTGCCCGCTGCTCCCCTCAGCAGTGTATTTCTGATCTGCCTGTTCTGCTACCCACTCTGTCTCTGGTGAACCCTCTCGCCGCCCCACGCCTCTGGCCTGTACCCAGCTTGTAAGTATAAATAAAAAATAAATCTTTAAAAAAAATAAATAAATAAAATAAAATCTAGACTTAAATGTTCCAATAAATGGTGTTCTTTACTTAGAAAACTTTTCCTCACTGTCCTAGCTACTTTCCAAGATGATCACCAATGATCCTGTCCTCTCCTCAATTTTATTTCAGGAGTACGTAGGTGGCTTTACAGAATTACTCTTCATTTGGGGGGCAGAGATATTATATAGAAGGCAGAGATGTCAATATGTCTACTGATGGTGACTTTGATCATTTGATTAAGGTGATGTCCACTGTTCTTTAGGCTTTATCATCCACCAAAGCTACCTAGCATCTATTTCCTCTTCTCTATATGTAGTTCCAATTTTTTTTTTTTAGTATTTCTAGACTCTTAAATCTTCCTACCTACCCCTCAATCTCTGTAGGGAATCTATGCCCTCTTACTTCATCATTGAAATCCAAAAATAATTGTGTCAACCTCATTTCTACTTCTAAATATCCTCCTAGACATAATAACCAGATGCAATGTGTATCTGGTGATCAGATTCCAGTTTGAATAAATCAGCAATAAAAGATATTTCTGGGGGCAATTATTAATTGTGCTAGTTGTATAATCATACAGTAGTTGTGTAGTTCAAAGACTCACAGAGTTAAGTTAAAATATATCATGACTTAGGGCCTCCCTGGTGGCGCAGCGGCTGAGCGCTGCGCTGTGGAACTGTCGGGAGCAGCGACGCGAGTTCGACGCCCAGCCAGGGAGAATCCCACATGGCACGGCGGACCTCTCCTGCCTTGCCCGCTGCTCCCCTCAGCAGTGTATTTCTGATCTGCCTGTTCTGCTCCCCACTCTGTCTCTGGTGAACCTTCTCGCCGCCCCACACGTCTGGCCTGTACCCCAGCTTGTATGTATAAATAAATAAAAAATCTTAAAAAAAAAATATATATATATATATATCATGACTTATAATTTAAAATACTCCAGCAAAAAAAAGAGTAGAGAAAATTCAGCAAAATATTAACAACTGTAATAAAGGGTATACTATTCTCTACTTATAGCTGAACAGTTTCATAATAACTCAAAAAGTTTTATTTCTTTGTTTTACCAACAAAATAAGTTTATTTGGAAACAACAAAGGCAGCTTTGAAAGTACAATCTCATACACTCAAAAGATTTTGTTTCTAGCTCTAAAAAACTAAAACACAGAGGGGGTCTCCCTGGTGGCGCAGGGGTTAAAGTCTCAGCGCTGTCAAGCTGTAGCCAGGCACTTCAGCATGAGTTCCATCCCAGGCCAGGGAGCTGACCCACACGACGCAGCAGACCTCTCCTTCTTGCCCGGTGCTCCCCTCAGCAGTGTATTTCAGTAGATCTGCCTGTTCTGCTCCCCACTCTGTCTCTGGTGAATACACACACACACACACACACACACACACACACACACACACACACACCCCTCTGATCTACACCCCAGTTCTTGTATGCATAAATAAATCTTTTAAAAAAACCTAAAACATAGATTTAATGACTTCCTCAAGATCACAAGTTACAAATGGCATGGCTGGGATTCTAATCCAGTTGGCATAGCTCCAAGTCTGGGCACTCAGCATCTGCACTATACGGCCTCTTGTTCCATGCACCAATCTGTGAGGCACCAGCACAAGATGAATGGAATAACAGAGGTACAGCAAAGATTAGTACAAAGCAGAAAGTTGAACTTGTTTCTTCATGCAGAATGTCTTGATGTCTTTAATATGCTGTTAATAATCATCTACAAGAAAAGAATATAATATGCAGCATTTTCCAATTTAAATTGACCACTGAATGATTTTTTCTAAAAATAAAAATAAGTTGAGGGACTGACAATCACGGAATAAACTTTGGGACTGCCTGATTTATATGAAGGAAATCAGGTCTTCCATAATCAGGAAACATTTTATTTCAGTGGTTAGAGAAAAAGAAACAATAATTCTGTGATGTTTTACTGGAGAAACACAATGTTCTCTTTCAAATGTTTATCAGTAAGTCTAACAATGAGTCTTTTTGAAGTTTGCTAACATAAGATTACTGGCTCCATCTCTGTCTCTTCCTCAAAGCCCAGGTCTCATGAGACCCCCAAATCTTCTACCTGAGATTCAAGTCTCCTCTTTTCTACCTTTCTTTTAATAACCCTCTTCCCAGCTAATAAGTCATTCTATTCCCTACCCACTATACACAGAAAAAAAAAAAAGGTCTCCCATATAAAAAATAATATAATTTTGATGTACTAAGAAAACGGGGTAGTAACCCTCACCCTATAACTTGTGGGTGTTCCCCTCCCTCCTTCCTTTCTTTAATGCAGTTCTTATAACAGCCAAAACTTTATTTTCAACTTCTGAATCTGTGGCCTTTTTCTCTTACAACATGATTTAGTGCACTACTGACATAACCTGTTTTCAATTATTCTTGCTTTGTTTGAAGAAAAACACAATCCATGAGAAATTTGCCAAATTAAAAAAATAATAATAAAAGAATATATGTAAGAGTAGGATTTAATTTAAAGTGTCACTTAACCTGAATTGGTATTTTAGGCATCATTAATGCCTTAAATGTACAAAGTTTCTAAAGGTCATGGGAACCCACATTCCATTTCTTCTCAAATTGCCATACTTCTGTAATAAGCAAATAAGCAAACATACAGTAAAAAACAACCAAGTTTAGGAAAAGATTTTGTGAGTAACAAAAACAAATGTCACAACTTCACAAATGGCCTAGATTATAACTAAAGCCAACTCCATTATAAAATATTTAAAACACATCCTAAAAGGTAAATTATTTGAGTTTTTCTTTATCACAAACATTTTAATTCTAATGAAAACAAAAGGTAGGCCAACAAGGTAGGCCACATTTTTTAAGTCCCCTTCAAGTTCTTATCTATATAAGATACTGTGACCATAATAATAATTATAACATAGATACACTTTAAAGCAATGTAGATATTTAGACACTTGGCGTTTGCAATTAGAATCATTTCTGGGTAAATAATTTATGCCATGAAACATAGTACTAATAAACTATTCCTAGGATTTTCAGAAATAAATCACCAAATCAAAAGGTAATGTTATAGGGCAACCCCAATGTGACATGGGTTGCCTGACTGTGGGTCCTCACCCGTGCACTTAAAAGGGACTTATAATGAGACTCAACCGCAGGCACACACAAAAAAGTTATAAAGGGTTTATTTACAAAAAGGGAGAATGAAGAAAAGAATAACTCAGGGAAAAAGAGAGATAAATTGGTGAGTGCATCCAACCAGTTCCACTTAGCTGGGACCCCAAAAGCATGCTGACAGCTGGCAAAAAAAACCAACGACCCCCAAGGCCCACATGTCTGGTTATATACCAAGCCTGGCTGCTTAACTCCACCCTCAGTTCCCAGCAATCTTCCCTTCGGTGGTGATGACATTATGGGATCTGTAGTCCTTGGTGTCTTGGATCTCTTTGGTCTGGGGTGGGAGTGGGATCCATAAAACTTATTTGTGGAGTTTGTTCAGGACATCCTTTTCCCCCCAACAGTAACAGCAATGCACCAATTAGAAAGAACAAATCCAGAACACTGACATACCAAATGATGGCCAGGATGTGGAGCAACATGAATGAACTCTCATTCATTGCTGATACAATGCAAAATGGCCAGTCTCTTTGGAAGACAGTTTGGCAATTCCTCACAAAATGAAACACACTCCTACCACATGATTAAGCAATCAGACTCGCTGGTATTTACCCAAAATGAGCTAAAGACTTATGTCCACACAAAAACCTACATGTTTATAGCTGTTTTATTCATAATTCACAAAAGTTGAAGGAACCCAGAAGCCCTTCAGTAGGAGAATGGATAAAACTGTGGTACATCCAGACAATGGAATATATTATTTAGTACTAAAAAGAATGAGCTACCAAAGTCATAAAAAGACAAGGAAGAATCCAATGCATATTACCAACTGAAAAAAGCTAATCTGTGACTTCAATTATACAGCATTCCAGAAAAGGTAAAACCAGAAAAACAACAGATTAGTGATTACCAAGGAGTAGTGGGAGGGAGAGGTGAATGGATCAGGCACAGGGGATTTTTAGAGCAGTGAAATCACTCTGTATAATTCTATAACACTGAATGCATGTCTTTATACAATTGTCAAAATCCATAGAAATCACAAGACAAAGAGTAAACCCTAATATAAACTGTGATCTCTGGGTGATAATTATAGTCAACACAGAATCCTTTATTGTAATAAAGGTGCAACTCTGAAGCAGGATTTTGAGAATGGGGGACATTGTGAATGTGTGGGAGCAGAGAATAAATGAGAACTCTGTACTTTCAACTCAATTTTTGCTGCCCTAAACTTAAAATTGCTTGCAACATTACAAAATACATTTTTAAAAAGTAATGTGTTTCAAGATCTTAGTTACATGAAGAAAATCAAATGCACGTTTTCATATCAAGAAACATATCTGAGGGCCTCCCTGGTGGCGCAGCGGTGCTGTGGAGCTGTCGGCAGCGCGCCATGGGAGTTCGACGCCCAGCCAGGGAGGATCCCACATGGTGCGGCGGACCTCGCCTGCCTCGCGCCCGCTGCTCCCCTCAGCAGTGTATCTCTGATCTGCCTGTTCTGCTCCCCATTCTGTCTCTGGTGAAACCTCTCGCTGCCCCACGCCTCTGGCCTGTACCCCAGCTTGTATGTATAAATAAATAAATCTTTAAAAAAAAAAAAAGAAACATATCTGAAAAACTTCAGTCTTGTTTTATTTGTTAACGGGAACATGAGGAAGAGTTGTATCCCAGGAGTTGACATTGTTAACCACCTCTTAAGCAGAATCAAAAAGTTCAGAACAAGATGGCACCATAGTTTAAATACATGTCCAGTTATTGTTCTATTTACTATTTACTGTCTATGTGCAAAAAAGAAAAATTTGGATTTGGTAGATTTCAAAATGAGATCATTCCACAGGTTTTGAATATGTGGATATGAAAAATGCCAAACTAATTGGCTAAGAAGATTCTATGGGCTAGTTTCTCAGAAGTTTATATACAAACTAAAAGTAAGCATAAAGTTTAATTTTCTCCTCAAACAGGTGGTATTAAAACAATTTATTATCATGGAGGCCAAAAGTTTGCAATGTAGTAAGGAACTGAATGTTTATGGGCCCTCTAAAATTCTTGTTGAGGGCCTCCCTGGTGGCCTAGGGGTTAAGCACACAGTGGCAGCCTGAGTTTGATCCCCAGCCAGGGAGCTGACCCACATGGCACAGCAGACCTCTCCTGTCTCACCCACTGCTCCCCTTAGCAGTGTTTCAGTAGATCTGCCTGTACTGCTCCCCACTCTGTCTCTGGTGAATCCTCTCACCGCCCCCCCCCAACACCTCTGGCCTGCACCTCAGTTCTTGTATGCATAAATAAATAAATCTTAAAAAATAAAGTAAAATATGAAGTGGTAATATGAGTTAGGATAAAAAAAGGACAGATGCATAAAAAAACTACATTTTATCAATCAACAGGGAAACAGTGGGGACAACAAGAAGTTAAGCTGAAATATATTTGCATTTTCTCTCAGAGAGATTCTGTATCCTTGGCTAAGTAAATCAGGAATTTAATCTAAGTTTACAATGCAAAAGGGTGGGTTTGTTATATGGTCTCTTTGGCAATAAGTAAATTCACCTGAAACACTGCAGAGCTAAATGGTTTGGTAGCCACACTGAAATCATTCATTCTTACATTACTTAAGGGATTCTCTTTCTAAATATATGTCACATGCCCAATCAAAACCTTTCACCGGCTCCCTGCTGCCCACAGGATAATGTTCAAATATACTAATACACCATTCTTGCCAATCAGCTACCCTTTCTAACCTTGTGTCTCACATGTTTCACAAGGACAATACCAGTCCTTGAACTCAAAACATATTTCCATATTCACACATCTTAATTCTGTTCTCCACCTAGAACCCCTTATTCTGTTTATTGAAATCTTATCTTCTAGACCCAACTTAAATGTTGTTATAGCCTAACAGTTAAAAATGATTACAATTCATTGAGTTTATACTTTGCTTTCAGTATTTATCATCTACATGTGTGTTCACCTCCCCCATTAAACAAGCTCCTTGTGAAGTACAAAGACTCTCACTGATCTTTACATTCTCCCCAATACTTAGCACAATACTTTGCACAGTAATGAATACAGGAAATCAGTGAAAGACAGCATACTTGTTTCAGCACCTGATTAAAATGAACATTCCAATTCAACATCAACTACCATTCAGTTTCCCCATCTAGACAGATGAAAATTAATGACTAAGACTAACCCAATGGAGTATTAAAAGGTTTTATAATTCAGTAACAAAAAAAGAACTTGATAGATATTCTATAAAAAGCGATGTTTTCTTTTTTTAAGTCCACCATCAAGCCAGCTTTCAAATCTTAATATTTTAAATGCCCGAAAGAACAGCCCAGTATCTGCTTCAGCAAAATCTCTTGAGGCTAGATATCTTGAAAGCAATTTGCTATTTTCCAATTTACCCAGGTCTAATTACAGAACATTACATTAGGATTATATTAAATTACACTGTTATTCAACAAAAAGATCTACAATTTTAGTCACTACAGAAACAATTTACATGTCAACCCAGAAATCATGCAAAGCAAAGTCAATGGTGACTATGAATTTGAATTTTAATAGTTTGTCTTCAAACAGATGTTTATTCCCTATCTTAAACTCCTAAGAAGTAATACAGTCTTTGGCCGGAAGTCTACAAAGGATTGTTTAAATAATTACAATTAATAGCCACCACCTTTGTTTATTTTAATTGAAATTGCATAAAATTGAGAAAGGGGAAAAAAATGAAACCTCACAAACTTTTATAAGATAATAAAATAGTCACAAAGCTAGAAAAACAGGATGGAAACAGACCCTTAAAAACCAGACTAAAAATTTAAGATTCTGGGCCTCCCTGG
Organism: Scalopus aquaticus; assembly: GCA_004024925.1. Lineage (NCBI taxonomy): Eukaryota > Metazoa > Chordata > Mammalia > Eulipotyphla > Talpidae > Scalopus > Scalopus aquaticus. The sequence continues at coordinate 39,049 of PVIJ01010051.1, read as the reverse complement.
TGGCGCAGCGGTTGAGCGCTGCGCTGTGGAGCTGTTGGCCGCGAGCGATGCTGGTTTGACGCCCAGTCGGGGAGAATCCCACATGGTGCGGCAGACCTCTCCTGCCTTGCCCAATGCTCCCCTCAGCAGTGTATTTCTGATCTGCCTGTTCTGCTCCCCACTCTGTCTCTGGTGAACCCTCTCACCGCCCCCCGCCTCTGGCCTGTACCCCAGCTTGTATGCATAAATAAATAAAATTCTTTTTTAAAAAAAATTTAAGATTCTGTCTTCAGGGCAAATCTTTAGAATGCTTCCACCACTGGCCCAGACTCCTCCAAAAATAATGCCATGTCATTGGAAATTACAAAAATCACTGTTTTCTAATGTATTAAGACAAAACATTCTAACACAAGACCTGCTCATTTTCTGTAATAAAAGAACCATAAGCCTAATTGTTATCTTCTTCATTTCTTCTTAGGCTGTTAATACAGATGACCCTTCTACGTCACTAGAGGTAGCGGTCCTAACTCCCATGCAGTCAAAAACCCCTATATAACTTTTAACTCCCCGAAGTTTAACTACTAATAGCTTGCTGTTGATCAGAAATCTTCCTGAGATTAACAGTTATTTTGTATTATGTATTACATACTGTATTCTTACAGTAAAGTTAGAGAAAGGAAAATGTAATTAATAAAACTGTAAGAAGAACATATTTACAATGTTGTAGTGTATTTACTGGAGTGTAGGTGGGTCTGTGCAGTTCAAACCCATGTCACTCAAGGGTCAACTATAAAGTAAAATGATAACAAATATTCAATTCAAAACAACAGAAAATATCACAAGAAAAAGAATTGGAAAGTTAAGTATGGATTCAAAAAATTAAATTTTTCAGTTGCACCTATATAATCAAGATATAGTAAATTAATAAAAAGCAGTAGTAAGTACTACCAATTTTGTGCTGTTTCTTAGAGACCAAGATGAAAAAATTCATGCAAAATACGTAAGTTAAAAAAAGGTAAACGTGGGGCCTCCCCGGTAGCGCAGCGGTTGAGCGCCGCGCTGTGGAGCTGTCGGCAGCGGCGACGCGAGTTCGACACCCGGCCGGGGAGAATCCCACATGGTGTGGCAGACCTCTCCTGCCTCACCCGCTGCTCCCCTCAGCAATGTACTTCTGATCTGCCTGTTCTGTTCCGCACTCTGTCTCTGGTGAGCCCTCTCGCCGCCCCACGCCTCTGGTCTGTGCCCCGGCTTGTATGTATAAATAAAAAAATAAATCTTTAAAAAAAAAAAAAAGGTAAACGTAAACTTATTAATCATTCCTCCTCCACAAAATAATGCTGGGTGAGTCTAATTCTCAGAAACAATGACCAACAGATTACTTACATAACACGTCAATATTTCTGTAAATGTAAACTCAAGAATTTAACACACATTAAATGATTACAAATGTTAACTCATAGTATTATAACTCAAGATAGAAAATATATTTTTTAGTAAGCCCAGTATCTTCTCTAGTGAAACTCTTTTACATTTAGGATTCTCTCAATACTAACTGCACTATTCCAAACAGTGTTTTGTATTTGCTGTTAGGTGGATATTATGACACAAGGAGAGCACCTAATGTTCAACATGCTTCCAAGTTACATGCTTTAAAAACAGGAGCTCACTGTTACGAACTGGCTTGTTAGCCCATCAAGTTACTTTTACCCAGTAGTAGCTTACTCATTTATCTTAGGTTCTTCCAGATTTAAGTAGGACTCCCTTCTCTGTTAGCAAGGGGGGAGAAAAACCCATGATGTAGCAATGAATGTTTCCTCCTATTCAACGAAATCCAAGCAAAACATTAGTCTTTAACTTCATGGAAAAAGAACTAAGCCCTTTCTAAAAGAACATTTCGTAGCCAGCTTCAAAGTTATATGTGGGACTGTATCCAGGAGTAATTACAAAGCAAAAAAAAAAAAAAAAAAGAAAGAAAAGAAAAAGAAATCCATGTTTTTCCCTGCCTTTACAATACTATTGACAAACCAGAGTCTTTTCTCGGGAAAGAGCCCATAAGTATAGAATCCAATTCAAGTGTGCAAATTAATGTTTCTGTAAAAAAACTACAGTTCAAAAACCAGAATTATTTAGAGGCCATATTACTATAACCAAAGCCCCACTACCAGCTTAAGTTCATAGATCTGTAAGAGGAAAGGAAGTCCTAAGCCTATGGAAATTTAAATGACTTAATAAAGAAAATAAAGGATGAGAGATATGACCAAAAAATACTGTACTAGCTGTATTTGTTAATAAGACCACTAAAGAAGCATTGGATAGATTACAAAACAGAATCTGTACCATTGATAAAGAGTTCAAAAGAAAAACAGGCCAGGGCACAGGTTTCCTACTAATCTATTTATTCCAAACCCATTTGTAATGACAAAACAGAACCCAATGAAACTATATAAAAACTTTAAAAAATCAACCTGTGAGTAGATCAAAAACGATTCTCAGCCTCCCTGGTGGTGCAGGGGTTAAAGTCTCAGCACTACCAAGCTATCGCCATCCACTGTGGCATGAGGTCAAGCCACATGGTGCAGCAGACCTCTCCTGCCTTGCCTGATGCTCCCCTCAGCAGTCTATTTATTTCAGTAGATCACCTGTTCTGCTCCTCACTCTGTCTCTGGTGAATCCTCTCACTACGTCCCCACCTCTGGCCCACACTCCAGTTCTTGTATTCAGAAATAAACAGAAAATAAATCCTTTTTAAAAATTGTTCTCATACAATGGAATATTATTCAGTCTTTTTTTTTATTGTTATTTATGTCTTTTACATTTTGTATTCCCCTTGGGTAGCCCACCACCAATTCACCCGTGATCCATCTCCATGGTCCCTTGTGTTCTCTTCTATTCCATTTTGTGCCCTTATCCTATTCAGTCTTTAAATAAAGAGAAATTTTGGGGCTCCCTGGTGGCACAGTGGTTGAGCGCTGTGCTGTGGAGCTGTCGGCATCACACGATGCGAGTTCCAAGCCCAGCTGGGGAGCATCCCACATGGCGCGGCAGACCTCTTCTGCCTCGCCCGCTGCTCCCCTCAGCAGTGTATTTCTGATCTGCCTGTTCTGCTCCCCACTCTGTCTCTGGTGAATCCTCTCACCACCCCACGCCTCTGGCCTGTACCCCAGCTTGTGTGTATAAATAAATAAATCTTTAAAAAAATAAAATTAAATTAAATTTAAAAATAAATAAATAAAGAGAAATTTTGCAATAAGCAGCAACATGATGAACCTTGAGGACATTATTCTAAGTGAAATAAGTCAGTCACAGAAAGATAAATAATATATGATTCCACTCATATGAGGAATATACAAAAATCAAATTCATAAATCAAAGAATGGCATGGTGGTGTCAGGGGTTGGGGGGAGGAAGGAAATAGGGAATTATTAATCAGCTGGCATAAAGTTTCACAATTAAATAAGATGAATAAGCTCTAAAAGCCTGCTGTAAATACTGTACCTACAGTAATATACACTTGAAAATGTTTTCTTCAATGAATACCTTTAACATACATGCTATAATGCAATGCTACTTCAATTAAAAAATACACTAATAAATTGTATTTTCTTAGCACAATAAAATAAAAAACAAATAGGGCCTCCCTGGTGGTACAAAGGGTTAAGTCTCAGCACTGTGAAGCTATCGGCAACCACTGCAGCACCAGTTCATCCCCAGCCAGGGAGCTTCCCACATGGCAAATCAGACCTCTCCTGTCTCGCCCACTGCTCCCCACAGCAGTGTATTTCAGTTGATCTGCCTGTTCTTTTTTTTTTTTAAGATTTTATTTATTTATGCATACAAGCTGGGGTACAGGCCAGAGGCGTGGGGCGGCAAGAGGTCTCACCAGAGACAGAGTGGGGAGCAGAACAGCAGATGGATGGAAATACACTGCTGAGGGGAGAAGCGGGCGAGGCAGGAGAGGTCTGCCACGCCATGTGGGAATCTCCCCGACCGGGCGTCGAACTTGCGTCAGCCGCTGCCGACAGCTCCACAGCGCAGCGCTCAATCTCTGCGCCACCAGGGAGGACCCTGATCTGCCTGTTCTGCTCCCCACTCTGTCCCTGGTGAATCCTCTCACCACCCCACACCTCTGGCCTACACCTCAGCATCTTGTATGCATAAGCGAATAAATATTTTAAAATAAAAATAAAAAACAAATCAAAGTGGTTCTCTGCTCAATGGAAGAGATGTAATTCAAAAAAACAGCTAAATGTTAAGGATTAAAAAATCGTATCCCTTATTCCTAACCAGGCAAAACCTGCAAACTTCTCAAATGCCCATTAACAGAGAATGGCTATGGTTACTGTTACACATAGATTCAAACACTGGTGTACCTTGGCAAATTTTCTCTGTAAAGGGCCAGACTGAAAATATTTTAGGCTTTGCTAGTCATCAGCTTCTTTTGCAATTACTCAACTCTGCCCTTGTAGAGTAAAAACAACCATACACTTTACTAAAGATAATGGAGTTTTAATTTCATGGGTCAAGAAAAAGGTTTTTTTTAGCCTTCTAAAAATGTGAAAACCATTGTTAGCTCACTGGCTGTACAAAAACAGGCAGGAAGCCAGATTTAGCCTGTGGGTGGTAATTTTCTAGTCCCTACTCTACAGCAATAAGAATGAAAGATCTACTACTACATGTGATAATGCAAATCTCATAAACATAATGCTGAGTGAAAGAAACCAGGCACAAAGAGTATGTGAACTTTAAATAAATGGAATTTTATAATACAAACAGGCAAAATAAAACTCTGATACTAGAAGTTAGGAAAATATTTCCCTTGGGGTTGGGGAACTACTGACTGAAGAGAGTATGGGAGGGCTGGGAGTTCTGGGGTGTTGGTCACAGGGGTACGCTCAGTTTATGAAACTTCATTCAGCTATGTGATTTTGTATGTTATTTCCAATAAGAAGTTTTTAAAATTTAAGTTCTAGAGAACTAGCAGATAAGTCAGAAAGGATATAAAGGCCTACTGACTTCACAGATAGACAATTAAAGAGAACCTAAAGAAAATTAAATTAGATAGATGATATATGTGTGAAAGTGTACCCCTCAGTGTAGAATTCTTAGTAGAAAAATTAGGTCACTAAATCTCTGTATTAAAGAATTTATTATACACTAAGCAAATCCAGACAACAGAAAAATATACTAGAAGCTTCTGTTTTAAACATCAAATTTATATAAAATAATTTATCACTTTCATTGTAAGTAAAATCTCCTAGTTTTCTTATAAGAAATCCAAAGATACTAATGATATAAGATTCATTCTGCCAGGTAAATGAATCAGTTTAAAGGATCAAAATGATTGTTAAAAATGAAGAGATAGGGCCTCCCTGGTGGCGCAGCGGTTGAGCGCTGCGCTGTGGAGCTGTCGGCAGCAGCGACGCGAGTTCAATGCCCGGCCGGGGAGAATCCCACATGGTGCGGCAGACATCTCCTGCCTCGCCCACTGCTCCCCTCAGCAGTGTATTTCTGATCTGCCTGTTCTGCTCCCCGCTCTGTCTCTGGTGAACCCTCTCGCCGCCCCACGCCTCTGGCCTGTACCCCAGCTTGTATGTATAAATAAATAAATCTTTAAAAAAAATAAAAATAAAAAATAAAAATAAAAATGAAGAGATAGAAGTATGTAATAGTGAATAATTTTCTGTCATCCTTCCTTTACATACATATTCTTGTTTACTGTCTGGATACCTTTTTCCCCCTTGAAATGTTTGGTCCAGAAGGCAAGAAATTTGTTTGTATCACTGATATAGCCAGTGTAAGGCATAGGCCCTGCATATAGAAGATGATGATTAAATGTTCATTTGAATAGATGAACACATTCTAAATAAGTGATAGAAATAGGTCTACAGAAAATTGTGGAAATTAATTATACCAGAGCAGATGTTGTGGCAGGAATTCCAGAAGATCATAGATAATCCCACTATGGCATATAAAGACATTGAAAGGTAATCACAGGGCCTCCCTGGTGGCACAAGGGGTTAAGTCTCAGCACTATGAAAGTGTCCACAGCCACTGCAGCATGAGCTCTATCCCTATCGCAGGACCAGGAACAACCCATATGGTGCAGAAAACCTCTCCTGTCTCGCCCACTGCTGCCATCAGCAGTTTATTTCAGTCAATTCTGCCTGTTCTGCTCCCCACTCTGTCTCTGGTGAATCCTCTCATACACATACCCCCCACACCTCTGGCCTACAGCCCAACTCTTGTATGCATAAATAAATCTTTTCTTTTTTTTAAAAAAAAAAAAGGGTAATCATAAATACCCTGGTGGCCTAGAGGTTAAGTCTCAGTGCTATCACTGCTACGGCACGAGTTCGATCCCCAGCCAGGGAGCTAGCCCACATATGGCACAGCAGATCTCTCCTGTTTTGCCCGCTCTCCCCTTACCAATATATTTCAGTAAATCTACCTGTTCTGCTCCCCACGCTGTCTCTGGCGAATCCTCCCACACCCCACCCCCGCACCTATGGCCTACACCCCAGTCCTTCTACAAATAAATAAATAAATCTTTAAAAGAAATTAATCATATATAAAGCATATTTGATGGAACCAATACCAAAATGTCTATAATTTAATTAATATGACTTTTTTTAAAAAAAGATTTATGTATTTATGCATACAAGAGCTGGGGTGCAGGCCAGAGGTACGGGGGTGGGGGTAGATTTCAGATTGACTGAAATACACTGCTGAGGGGAGCAGCAGGATGACAGGAGAGGTCTGCTGCACCATGTGGGAAGCTCCCTGGCCAGGGATAGAACTAATGCTGCAGTGGCTGCCAACAGCTTGATAGTGCTGAGACTTCACCCCTTGCGCCACCAGGGATGCCCTAATATGGCTTTTTAAAAAAAGAAATTAGTTGAAAAACAAATTCTTATTAAAGGTGAGTCATAATGGAGGTCAAAATTTAAAAAATTGCATTCTAAGTTAAAGCAAATCCAAAAATGTGGATATTTTACTAAGAAAAAAAACCCTCAGTTTTTCACATTTCCATAGCTTAAAATAAGGAACCCCTCTACCAGAACACATGATTGATACATTTCTTAAATTTATCATATAGTATAGGATTCCTGAAGACAGGGACTGTGCATAGAGCAGGATACAGCACTTCAGGGACTCAATACTATTTGATTGTTAAGTCAATGACAGAGATTTTCTTTAAAATCTCCCTACCCAGGATCTTTTTCAACCTACATCAAGTTTTCAGATGCAGAATAGTTGCTTTGTGAAAAGGAGACCAAAGAATACATCATCTTCAATTAATATGAGTTTTTACCTAAATGAAGAAAGAAGAAAAATAACTTAAAAAACACCTAGTTTAATGTCATTTGAACCTATTAATTCAGGCAAACTCCAGCTGGTAATCTGCTATTGTTACTGTATCATGTATGTCCAGTGGCATAATCAATAACATCAAGCAGTTGCTCGTCAACTCTTAACTACACAAAACTATACAGCAAAAGGAATCTGTTTACAGAGCTTTAACTTTTCCATATCATGGTATTTCTAATTCAAAATATCAAACCAAATATTCAGAACACATTCCTTTTGGATAAGAATTTTTTTATTGTCAAATAGGCACATTTTGAGCATTTTCTGAACTAGAACATTCAAGAAAAATAATTTGTTTATTATGTTGCTTTCAGCCTAGCTTATCAGTGTAGTACAAATCAATATTCTACTGCCACCTAAAGTAGAAAAACTGAATTACTGCTTATAATTAAAAGAATATAGGCAGAAGACTGAACAATCCTGAAAGTTTAACAAGAGTAAGTCAAGTGTTTTCAATCTCTTCTATTCATAGCTCCAAATCCAAACATTTTATGACTAGATATTTTGCATCCACTTTTTACATTTAAAAGGATGAAGTTCATTCTTATACTGACTCAAGTATAAAAGAGATATTGCTTTACATATTTTTCTTCATTTCTAAAGAGACTATGACAGATTGAAGGATAACTTACACAGTAAAATCTTTTCATATTATACCAAAAATGCAAAAATTCTATTACAAAGACAAGAAATCTCAATATTAAACTCAAAACGCATTGTGGGTTTTTCACAAGATGAGGTACTAGACACTTTTTATAAAGTAATCTTAATACAGAAACTAGTAATACTATTCTTTTACAACAAACAAAAATCATCACCAATGGATAGTCAACTCAAGGAATTAAACGTTTAAATTTGACATCAAATGTACTTTCAAGCATCTGTTTTTACTGTGAATGCTTTCTACAGAATTTTCCAGATTCTTTGGAAACTAGAATCAAATTGCTCTTTTAACTTAACATATTATGCAAAACACTTAACTATTAGAATATTAAAAAGATTAAGTGGGTATCCTTCTGCAATAATCTAACCTCTTCTACTTAGAGTCAACCTTCTTAGCAACATGTTTGCCAAACACCTCTAGAAAATGGCTATAAATCAGTAAGTATAAAAGTACTAGATTCCAAATATTGAAGAATAGCATTCAAAATCAAAGTCAAGATAAATTTTTAAAAAGCGCAATGCTGAATATTATGTATGTGTGCTGCCCCATCTGTTTTAAAAATTAGAGAGGAGGGACTGATGGGATTCAAGATACTACCCAAAATATGACACACCACCATACTAACTATTTTAAGCTAAAGGAGTTTGAAAAAACAGCAGAGCAGGAAGGTCACTCTGATCTCCCCACCACTATTTTCCCCTGAAACAGGTCAGAGGTGCTCTCCCTAAACTGAGATAAAAGGATCAACCTTATTGGGCCTCCCTGGTGGCACAAGGGGTTAAGTCTCAGCACTAAGAAGCTATCAGCAGCCACTGCAGCACTAGTTCCATCCCCAGCCAGGGAGCTAACCCACATGGCACAGCAGACCTCTCCTGTCTTGCCAGCTGCTCCCCTCAGCAGTATATTTCAGTACATCTGCCTGTTCTGCTCCCCACTCTGTCTCTGGTGAATCCTCTCACCCCCACTACTCTGGCCTGTACCCCAGCATCTTGTATGCATAAATAAATAAATCTGTTTTTAAAAAGATCAACCTTATCTTATAAAACAAAAGGACAAGGACAACAAGAACTCTACAAATATTCCTTGCTACGTTTTCCCCAGTTTACTACATTCACTTCATACTCTTTCACCAATTATATTCCTCTATGACTGTCTGTATCATCAAACCTAGCACAAAATTCTCAAGTCTAAGTTCCCTTAGGCTCTCATTTTCTTATGAAGGCTCCCATGCCACATAAAATGTACATGAAACAAAGGTATGCTTTTCTCCCCTTAATCTGTCTTTGTCAGTTTAATTTTGAGATGCAGCCAGGGACCCTAGAGGGTCAAGGAAAAACTTTTCCGCCCATAAATTGATTAAATATTCACACTATCCATGTGAAAAGGAAACTCTTGAAACCTAAAAACATCAACTAAAAAATTAATTTTAGTAGGCTAAAAGATAAAGTTGAGGAAATATATCAAAAAGTAGAAGAAAAAAAAGAAATGGAAAATGGAGAAAATAAAATTTAAGGTTTCAGTTTAGAAATTCCACCATATGAAAAATCAGAGTAATAATTAGAACAGAGGGGGAAAAGATAAAAGTAATCAAAGTATCACTTCTCAGCCTTTTGCTGAGATCAAGTGTAAAAAGTAATCAAAATAGTAATTCAACCTTTCCCAGAACTAAAGGTCATGAATTTCCAGATTGAAAGGGTCCAAAGTGGTCCAAATAATGAAATGAAAAGTCTTATGTCAATGACATTTAAGGAAGTAAAGGATAAAAAGAAAATCCTAAAAGCTTCCAGAGAGAGAAAAAGACAAGTCACATACAATAAAACCATGCTTCAAAATTGTGAACCATGCTTCAACAACCTAGAAATATTCTGTCAGCCAAATTAGCAATTAATTCTAAGACAAAAGGAAAAAAAAATGTTTCAAACTTAAAAGGAAAAAAAATTGAGGTGGTGTGGTAATACACATTTTAGGAGGTGTGAACCTATTCCCCTAAGTGATATAGAGTGTTGTTACAGAGAAAGGAAAGAAGGGGGGTGAGGATGGAGGGAGGGATTGCCTCTCATATATCCTTTATTAAAGAACTACCTGAGAACATGCTTCAGATATGAGAAGAGTCATACAGTAAAAGAGATGAGACCCAGGGAGAAAATGGAGCTATGAGTGCACATCTTGGTCTGTTCAGGCAATACTCGGACAGCCAATCTGCTGCCAAAGATCAAGTGAAGAAACTCAAAATGAGATCCCAGAGCAGTCAAATCCTAATCCAGAGAAGACATCCTGACTTTGGTTAGCCATAATCATGAGAAACCTTTTCCTTGAGATCAAGGGTAGACAACTAAGGGAGTTTCTGTGCTGCTTTTATCTTTTCATTTGAGTCCATTATACCTAACATGTAGGTTGTCATTTTTCCCCTTCTCTTTCTTTGTTCATGTTGTAGAATGGGCTAAGAACTACTATAAATTACTACTAAAATTTACTTAAGTTGGCCTACAGAAATCTCTGGCTATCTTTTCAAAATACCTGCAATGATTAGCCTAATCTTTATTTCCAGGATCTACATAACCCACAAGAGCAGGGACTAAAGCTGTGATGTTTACTGCTATATCACAATTACAGTGCATGGCATGTAATTAATATGCTTAATAAAAATCTGTGGGAGGAATAAAGGCACAAAAATATTAATATTGGTTATTGCAGCAGATCTATTAAGTGTTTTCACATGTCTCAAACATTTCTTTAATGAAGTTAAATAATGTTTATAATAAAAATTAACAAGGAAGAACATACAGATGGTTGAATGCTTACAAAACAGAAAAATTAAATTAAATCTGGCATCCTCCAGGCATACCTCTACTACAAAATATACAAAAACTATTATTACCATAGGTTTTTCCTTTCCAGTCAATCTAATTCTTAAACAAATTACAAATTTTCATAGCTTCAAGAGACAGAACCAAGTATTTAAAATACAAATAATTTTTATAGTCTTTTACTATTATAAATCTCAATATTATAACACAAATGTTATTTTCTCATGTAAATTTAAACCAGTTTTCTATGATAGTTTTCACTTGATTTACAAGCCCGTAACATTGAATTTAATATTATATTAAAAGACATAAATTTTACATCCTCTGAATATGAAAAAAAATCTAAATTCTAATTCCAATCTATGTCTAAGAACATATTAATAATTTGCTGCAGAGGTTCATACAGTACAGGCTTTGAAGGCAGCAGGATCTCTGTCATAATGACTTAATTCTGCTACTATATCATGAAAGCTGCCATAGACAAGATGTAAATGAACGAATATACAGTCAAGTTCCAATGAGACTTTATTTCTAAAAATGGGCAGCAGACCAGATTCATCCCATGGGCAGATATGTTGATGCTTGTTTATAGTATTACACCTTTTGGCACTCTCCATGTTAAAGTAGTGGAGCTTTTCGCTCTATGATTATCTTTTTAATGGCTATCTCTACATTTAAGCACTATCCATTCATTCACTTATTCCACAGATTTTTTCCAAGTGCCTACCACATGCCAGAAACAGTATTAAGTATTAGGAATTAAGAAGAAAGAAAAAAAAAATGAGGTTACCTTCTTCTCAATGCCTACATTCCAAAAGAGAAATCAACAAACTAGTAAATACATAATATAATTTCAGGTAGTGCTAAGTATGAAGAGAAGTAAAGAGGATAAAAAGAGTAGGAGAGTAAGGGTGAGGATGTTTGGATAGGTCAAGGAAGACTTCACATGAAATCACTTTTTTTTTTAAAGATTTATTTATTTATGCATACAAGGTGGGGTACAGGCCAGAGGCGTGGGGCGGCAAGAGGGTTCACCAGAGACAGAGTGGGAAGCAGAACAGGCAGATCAGACATACACTGCCGAGGGGAGCAGCGGGCCAGGCAGGAGAGGTCTGCCGCACCATATGGGATCCTCCCTGGCTGGGCGTCGAACTCGCATGGCGCGCTGCTGACAGCATTCAACCGCTGCGTCACCAGGGAGGCCCCTCACATGAAATCACTTTTAAGTAGGAAAAGAATTAAGCAGATATGACTATCTGGGGAGAAAAGCACTGAAGAAAGATGGCAGGGCAACTGCAAAAAGATCCTGCTAAGATTCCAAAAGCACTTAACATGCTTAAATAAAGACAAAATTAATGTGGCTGGCAATGTGGACTTAGATCAAACATAAAGGTAAGGAGGAGATCATATAAGGACTTGAAGATTTTGGTAAAGAGACTGGATTTAAGTTTGATGTAAAGCCATGAATACATGGGATGGTTGAAAGCAGGAGAGTAAGGATATCCAAGGTATGCTCTAAAGAACATAACTTGTTCCTTTATCAATTATAGCTCAGTAAACTAAACTACCAGGGAAGGCTCACTGGTAGTTGTGCTGACAATAGGATAAAAGAGACTAGAGTGAAACAAGACCAATTCATAAGTTACTGCATGTGTTTCTCGACTTATAATATCGGATCTAAAATTATTTTAAGGGCCTCCCTGGTGGCGCAACAGGTTAAAACGCAGCACTATGAAGCTATCCAGAGCAACTGCAGCACGAGTTCGATACCCGGCCAGGGAGATTCCCACATGGCGCAGCAGACCTTTCCTGCCTCACCTGCTGCTCCCCTCAGCAGTGAACTTCAGTCAATCTACCTGTTCTGCTCCCCGCTCTGTCTCTGGTGAATCCTCTCACCACCCCACACCTCTGCCCTACACCCCAAGTTGTATGCATAAGTAAATAAATCTTTAAAAAAATTATTTTAAGTCAAATTATAGAGGAAAAGAGAAACAGATAAATTAGCTTTTGAATGACAGAACTGAGTATAGCAGATCAACACCAAACAAAAAAATTCATCAAATTTTCTTTAAAATTTTTGTTTAATATGAAATTTCAGTGAGAAAATTAAAAAATCATCACCATCAGAGGACAGTAATGAATACAAAACACAAGTGAAGAAAATTCTCTAATAAGTTGGAGTCAAGGATCACACTCCCAGAGTTAACATCAGGAACAAGATATAGAGAGTATATGAAGGTGAAATTACAAATGTGAGCAAAAAAAAATTAGATAACAATGGCAGAATATTTATATAGCATGTCATCTCCCTAACTAAACATACCACTCTTAGTGCATTGATTTCATTGATCAGCGGAAAGTATCAAAAATAAAACTGAAGTAACTGAAAGGTAAGTTTCATGTACCTACAAATAAATGAAAGTTTTACCTTTCCAACCAAGCAGGGTTTGAGAGTTTCATTCCAAGTGGAAAACAGGTACCAGTACAAATGCCAGCAATCAGTACATTACACCTGGGCAAACAGTGTGACGGTTAGAGGGAAAGGTTACAGCTTAAGAGAGTACCTGAAGGCCTCCATGATGGTACAAGGGGTTAAGTCTCAGCGCTACGAAGCTATCAGCAGCCACTGCAGCACGAGTTCGGAAGCTACCCACATGGCGCAGCAGACCTCTTCTGTCTCTCCCACTGCTCCCCTCAGCAGTATATTTCAGTACATCTGCCTGTTCTGCTCCCCACTCTGTCTCTGGTGAATCCTCTTACTTCCCCCACTTCTGGCCTATACCCCAGCTCCTGTATGCATAAACAAATAAATCTTAAGATTTATTTGGAGAGTACCTGAGCCTAAAACACAGGTTGTGAATGAACACAGGCAACTAGCAATAAGAAGCCTGCTAATGTGTGCCCACTCCCTGCTGGAAGTTATACATCCCTTCCTACTTTCCTCCTGCCCACTGTCCCTCTTCATTTTCACTTTCTTCATAGAACTAGATGTTTTATAGATGACTGAAAGGAATGGCCACTGAATGAGATACCACTTCATTTTTATCCTCAGTTCTAGTCCCTTTGCTTAGAGTGCTGCATTTTTTCTTGAGTATTTTCCTCACTACTTTTCTTCTAAACTGCATGTTGAATTAAAGATTTTAATTCTCCACAAAGATAAATGAAAAACTGTTTTGACCTCTGTTGTCATCTATATGTAAAAATGCCCCCGACCACCTTACAATCATTAGAATGGCAACTAAAAAAAAAAAAAAAAACAGAAAATAACAAATGTTGATGAGAATGTGAGGAAGTTGAAACACTGTGTACTGTTAGCAAGAATATTGGCAGAAAACAATATGATGGCTCCTAAAAAAATTGAAAATACTGTTGAAAGAATTTAAAATAGTTACCAAATTATCCAGTAATTCCACTAAGAATTGAAAGCAGGATCTCAAAGAGTTACTTGTATTTTCATGCTGATAACAACATAATTCACAATAAGTAAAGCATGGAAACAAAACAAGTGTCCAATGACAATCAGTTAAGAAAATGTAGCATATACATACAATGAGATACTATTCAACTTTTAAAAAAGGAAGGAATTTCTGATGTAGTTATACTACGACATGAATGAACCTTGAAGACACTATGTTGAGTAAAATAAGCCAGTAACAGCAACAACAAACACTATATGAATCTATTAATACTTTCTGTGAAATAATTGCTTGTGTTTTTACTTTTTCTGGATTCAAATGTGTAAGTAAAAGCAGTTAAAAAAAAAACAGAACTGCCTTTTAAAAGCATAAGCAATTTTGAAACAAAGAGCCCGTGGAAAAGGACAGCAGGAATTAGATGGAACTAGATGTTATCCTGAGCCCATAGTTTCAGTCCTCAGTCTTTCTCCCTTGGTACCTAAAACCAAATGACTATGTAAAGACTGTGTTTCTACATACCCTCAAATATTGTTATTTTCCTCCCAACACCACAAGAGCAATGTTGAAATTTCAACACTGACTTTAATTAAAAGTGTGATTTCAGACTAACTGCTTAGACTCTTTGCCTATTTTCCTTATATGTCCCTCATGTAAGGATTTTGAAAAAAAAATAGTATAATGCAAAACATCTAGTACAGTTCCTTTCACACAGGAGGTCCACAAAAACTAATCACTGGAATCATTCCTATGACTAGTTCTTTTTTTTTTTTTAAAGATTTATTTAGTTATGCATACAAGCTGAGGTGCAGACCAGAGGTGAGAGGATTCACCAGAGACAGAGTGGGGAGCAAATTAGACAGATTGACTTGAAGTACACTGCTGAGGGGAGCAGAGGGCAAGACAGGAGAGGTCTGCTCCGCCATGTGGGAATCTCCCTGGCCTTGAACTTGTACTGCAGTGGCTCTGGACTGCCTCACAGTGCTACGCTTAACTAACCATTGTGCCACCAGGGAGGCCCTATGACTAGTTCTTAATCTAAACCAGTGTTGTCTGATATGATAACCTTCAGTAACATGGGACCACTGAGCACCTGAAATTTGGCGAGTTCAAATTGTTAAGTGCTTTAGGTGTAATTACACAGCATATTTCAAAGATTTAGTAAAAAAAAAAAATCAAATACCTTATTAATGCTTTGTGTACTAATTGCATGTTAAGAGACAATACTTTGCATAGACTGGGCTAAGAACGGAATTAATTTCACCTTTTTTTTAAAAAAAAGATTTATTTATTTATGCATCAATGCTGGGGTACAGGCCAGAGGGTTCACCAGAGACAGAGTGGGGAGCAGAACAGGCAGATGGACGGAAATACACTGCTGAGGGGAGCAGCATGCTAGGCCGGAGAGGTCTACCGCGCCGTGGGAATCCCCCCAGCTGGGCCTCGAACTCGCGTGGCCGCTACAGACAGCTCCATAGCACAGCCCTCAACCCATGGGCCACTGGGGAGGCCCTCACCTTTTTTTTTTTTTTTTTAACTTTTTGAATGTGACACTAGAAATTTTGTTTGGTTCTGATCACATTTCTATGAGCCAAGGATGGCCTATACTTTGCCCTTATTTTAAGAGTATGGGACACAGAGAACTGCCGAGACACATCCAAGTTGTTACCTACAAAACGGAGAAATGTCTTGAGAAAAAATCGGGCCCTCGCCCATGAGAGTCCGTTACCAGTAAAGGAGAACTGGGAACTTTGAGAGGAAGGAATCACCCTTAAGAAAGTGAGAAGCGGAAAAAAAGGGAGAAGATGCGGCCGAGCGATCGCCCCGGATCTGAGGGAGAGTAATGTGGAGCCCCTAGAAAAGACGTCTGTCCGAGGAAAGTCGTCTCAGTTTCCAGCGACTGAGTCTGAAAACCGCAGGGAAGGTGTTGGGTTGTTCCAGTAAGAATGCAAGGAAGAAAGGTACCTTAAGAATCCCCCTCATCTTCGCCAGAAAAGGTCGGAATTCCTCGAGTGGAACTTCCGGATAAAGCTGGCTCCTCAGCAGCTCCTCCGTGATGCCCGTGTGCCCATGGAAAGCGTCCTGAGCCAAGCCGCTCAGCAGCCCACTCAAGGGCTTGCAGCCCTCAAGCTCACCCGCCATGGTCAGCGGAGACCCCGCCCCCAGCAGCTGAGTGTGGCCTGGCAACGGCGGCCGAGATGAGCCTGAACAGCTTGAAAAAAGGCGCGCAGGAAAAATGACGGCGGATTCCAGCAGGGGTCGGGGTTGGCAACTCCCACGTTTGCTTTGCAAAATTCATTCCCTTAGGTTGCCACCATAGAACTAGCCATCCAGTTCCAGGGGATCATTTTGCTTCTGCCGATTTCCTTTATCACTCTATGACCTCCTCAAAGTAAAGATCATTTGGTGGAAATCGCATGGGGTAGCATCCTTGTAGGGGTGGCAGTTTTACTTTTGGATATATCTCATTCCAGACCTTGCTAGTTAGTTAAATGAATAGGGTCTGTCACTCAGATCTAATCTCTGCCTAATCCTTACCCATCCATAGCTTGTCCAAGAAAATTTGACAATCCCTGGTTTGCTGGATTGTTAATTGTCTTTATATATACATGTGTCTTGCCTTTCCAGCTAAGTGACTCTGACCCAACACTCCTCTCTAGAACAAATATTTTGTTAATACCTACTTTACTCTCCTGAAATGAAATGTGCAGATAACCTCCTATCTATAAAAATTGCAAAAAATCAATATAGTATTCATTCATAAAAAGGAATGTGGTACTGACACATGCTACAAACATGGACGAAACTTAGAAACATGCTAAGTGAAAGGAAACACAAAATTTCAGATTTTGTACCATCCCACTTATATAAAATGTCCTGAATAGGCAAACCCATAGAAACAGGAAGTAGTAGATTAATGGTTGCCAAGGGCTGGGGGAAGGGAAGAATAGGGTTAATGGGTAGCAGAGTTCCTCTGGGATTGATGGAAATGTAGAATTAGATAGTGGTTACGGTTGCACAACTTCATGACTATACGAAAACCCACTGAATTGTACATTTTAAAAGAAGAAATCTCAGTTTAAAAATCAAAATAATGACATAACTGTAATTTAGAATAAAAATAAAAGGAAAGCAATTTGTAACACGTGTATTTGGGAACAACTACACTAGGAGCTACATGAAGTAGCCAGATGCCTGCATCTTTCTGTAGAACACCTGTGACTTCTACCAATGCAAATTGATACATGTGTGCCCTATTGGGAGGGGAAGATGGAGGCTTACTACTGCTAACACAATTTTCTGAAATGCGAAAACAAAGATTAGTAAAGTTCAGAATAAAAACTGGTTTTCCCCTCACTTTAATCAATAATTGCAAACCAGGAATGTTCTGTGTATATTAAAGCCATGATATAAATACATGGCATTTATATGCGAAATGGAGTTAGATTTCAGGGTCAGACAATAACTCAGATAGATGTTTCACCTACAAGAAAATTTTCCCTGCATGGAAGGATGTCTTATATCCCTGATCCCTGTCCAGCCTGAGCCATTCCTCTCTCTCCATTATTGTGACAACCCAAACACCCCTTCTAAAGTGTCCACAAGAATCGGATCTGAACTGCTTTAATGTTTATTCAGTGTTTACCTTAAGTCAAGAGGTATTTTTTATAATGGAGCAGATATATTTCTTTCCCTAAGGAAATTAATTTTCTGAAAAGCAAATTCAAAGATGCTTTGCTTTCACAGAACCAAGAAAATCAAACTTAGAGATAAACTATACACTGTGTCAAGTGTGCCAGCAGAAATTATGAAGAATGGCTGTTAACATAAGAAAAAGGGTGGCTAGTGCAAAGAAATAGTACTACTAAGTACGACTTCCAAATCATCTACTAGAAAGGTTATACAAATCTATTTTCATGAAACTTTACTAATATTTACTAGTACTATTTCATATAATCATTGCCATGATACAGGAGAAATATTATCCTGTTTTAATTTGTATTTCTTAAATTTTGAGAGTGAATACCTTTCCATATATTTTTTGGATGTTTGCATTTCTTTTCATTTTCTTGTCCATTTTTTATGGGTTTCTGTTTCTTCAGTGATTTCTAAGTATAAGTATTCCTTACACATTCAGAATATTAAAGCTTGTCACTTACACTCAATATTTTCCTTGCATTTATATAGTTGAATCTATCAACTTGCATAGAAAAAGCCTGGAAGATAATTCCCCAACATGGCTATAAGTACATGTTTGAGTAATTTCTTTTTTTTTCTTTTTTTTATATTTGAAGAACAAGTTTATTGAAGGAGACAGAAGAGCAGAGAGCACTCGCATAGGCACAGGTGGGCAGGAAGAGCTGCCTCAACAGGGACAGGCCTACTAAGAGAGGTCTGCATGGTTGCAGGCAGGCAGCCTTGAGGAGAGCTGCCCCACTGAGAGAGGTCAATGAATAGAAGTCCCAGCATGGTGCAGGCCATGGGCAGGCAGGAAGGCTGCTGCCCTGCAGAGGGACAGAGTTGGTGGAAAGAAGCACCTGCATAGCCACAGGTGGACAGATAGGAGAGCTGCTACTCATGTTTGAGTAATTTAAGATGGTTTTTATTTACTTCTTTTTGCTTACCTGATTTTTCCAAATATTTACATTGTATATAAAATACTACTGTAATAAAATTATCTCATGAAAAGATAAGTTGTATGACCTAAAATCAAAGTTCTTTTAATGTGAAGCTTTAAAGAATATCTGTATTTTACATATGCGGAATACTGAGAAAAACTACAACTTACATAATATTTCTTAAATGCTTTGATGACATTAGATACTTTCAGAATTAATAGAAGTCTCAGATACTTTTCTTTTTAAAGATTTATTTATTTATACATACAAGCTGGGGTACAGGCCAGAGGCATGGGGTGGTGAGAGGGTTCACCAGAGACAGAGCAGGGAGCAGAACAGGCAGATCAGAAATACACTGGTGAGGGGAGCAGCGGGCAAGGCAGGAGAGGTCTGCCGCACCACATGGGATTCTCCCCAGCTGGGCGTCCAACCTACATCGCGCGCTGCCCGACAGCTCCACAGTGCAGCGCTCAACCACTGCGCCACCAGGGAGTCCCAGAAGTCTCAGATACTTCATCCCTAAAATAGCAACTGTACACCAAATGTAGTCTAAAATATGCAGGGGTTAACTTATCCATCTTTCTATAAACCCCCTAGTTCTTATTAATCCTAAAACCACCCTGTCAGTAATTCCAGTTCTCACTAACTCTCACAATAAGTTCTTTTTTTTTAAAGATTTATTTATTTATGCTTAGAAGAGTTGGGGTGTAGGCCAGAGGTGTGGGAGTATATGTGAGAGGATTCACCAGAGACAGATTGGGAAGCAGAACAGGAGAATAGACTGAAATATACTGCTGAGAGGAGCAGCGAACAAGACAGCAGAGGTCTGCTGCACCATGTGGGAAGCTCCCTGGCCAGGGATCAAGCGCATGCTTCAGTGGAGCTGATAGCTTCATAGTGGTGAGACTTAACCACTTGTGCCACCAGGGAGGCCCCTTCACAATACATTTCTAGAGCACTCTTTTTTTTTTTTAAGATTTATTTATTTATGCATACAAGCTGGGGTGTAGGCCAGAGGTGTGGGGTGGTGAGAAGATTTACCAGAGACAGAGTGGGGAGCAGAATAGGCAGATCAACTGAAGTGCACTACTGAGGGGAGCAGCGGGAGAGGCAGGAGAGGTCTGCAGCGCCAGGTGGGAATCTCCCTGGCAGAGTATCAAACTAGTACTGCAGTGGTTCAGCATAGCTTCATAGTGCTGCGCTTAACCCGTTGGGCCAACAGGGAGGCCCTCTCTAGAGTACTCTTTAAGAAGCAGGGGAAAACACCACACATCACTATCATTGTTTAATTCTTATTTTAATATATGTAATATCTGGATATATCACTGCCTACATGAGCATACAGAAAGTTCCAAAACACCATGGTGGCAATAAAGAAAATCATCCTTGTGCCACCAGGGGCTGCTATTGCCAATGCAACTGTTTAAGATTGTTAACAGGTACAAACAAAAGGATCAATGTACCAAGCTTTATTAAATCTCAAAACACAACCTGTTTTGAAAACAAACCTGGGCAACAGCCTATTAAAAAAAATTGTCTAAAGAGAGGCAACAGTTCATCCCTGGTGGCCTAGTGGTTAAGACTCAGCGCTAAACCGGGACCACCTGAGTTCGAGTTCAATCCAGGCCAGGGAGTTGACCCACATGGTGCAACAGACCTCTCCTGTCTCGCCTGCTGTTCCCCACAGCAGTGTATTTCAGTAAATCTGCCTGTTCTGCTCCCCACTCTGTCTCTGGCGAATCCTCTCACCACCACCACCCCACACCTCTGGCCTACACCCCAGCTCTTCTATACATAAATAAATAAATAAATAATGTTAAAAAAATAAAAAAAGAGGGAAAGAACAGCAAAGAAGAGACCCTAAAGGAAACCACAAGCACCTAATTAGCAATCTTCCTGGTAAATGGGTGACCGAGTCAGTTTCCACCACAGTCCTCCACCACAGCATGAGTTTGAACCCTGGCCAGGGAGCTTCCCACATGGCACAGCAGACCTCTCCAACCTCACCCACTGCTCCCCTCAGCAGTGAAGTCAATCTGCCTGTTCTGCTCCCTACTCTGTCTCTGGTGAATCCTCTCACCGCCCACACCTCTGGTTGTTGTATGCATAAATAAATAAATCTTTAAAAAATAACTACAGAATGTTTATGGGCTACATAGAAGTAATGTGGTCCTTTGAAGAGAAGTCAACAGCAGAGGTTTAGCAATTGCAACAAACCTTTGAAGCTTCATCTTACAGTGCCACTATCGTAAATGCATGTAAAAGCTGCTCACCATCACAAAATTAGTACTTTGCTCAAACAATTGTCCTTAAACGTATCTCAAGCATCTGTCACATAATGGGTTATTTAGTAACTATTTTCTAACGGAATATCTAGTGACCCTCACCTGCATACTTTCATATCAAAATATAGTGATAATAAGAGCCCAGCATTTTACGACCTCTGAAGTTGCTTCCATTTACTTACAGGTTTATCTAAGACTTCAGCTCTTATTGTTCTTCAGTTCCCTTACCTACTAAAAAGAAAGAAAAGGGAAAAAATAATAACATCTACTTCATAGGATTGCTGTGAGGATTAAATAGGTTAAAATGTGAGCTTTAGCCCTAGCAGTTAACAAAAAGATGCATCGTTATTAAAATGCATAAGCTAACAGTCAATGACTCTGGTATGTAGGAGAAACTGATGTAAAATGAGAGAGTTGTACTAAGTAGAGAGGCAGTCCTGATTTGGCAGACAATCAGTTTCAGTATTTTGATGATTCCCTGATATTTAACCTATTGTAACAGGGTGGTCCCCCCAAAAAGGGGAGGTTCCAGATTTCCTTCCCCACCCAAGGTAGGGTGGAGCTGAGCCCAGAGGAGAAGAAGCCAGAGGACTGGAGAGGGAAGGAAGCAGGGTGGAGAGCCAAAAGAAAACCTGGAGGAGGGCTCCCCTGGTGGCCCAGCCGTTGGGCGCTGCACAGTGGAGCTGTCCAAGTTCCACCCCTGGCTGGGGAGATTCCCACATGGCACAACAGACCTCTCCTGCCTCCCCCGCTGCTCCCCTCAGCAGTGTATTTCTGATCTGCCTGTCCTGCTCCCCACTCTGTCTCTGGTGAACCCTCTTGCCGCCCCACCCCTCTGGCCTGTACCCCACCTTGTATGCATAAATAAGTAAATCTTTAAAAAAAAAAAAAAAGAGAAAGAAAGAAACCTGGAGGAGACACATGGAGCAGAGAGACATGTGAAGAAGCTGCACTTGCATCTTGGTCCTGGACCAGTTAATACATATGTGGGTGAGAAAAACGCCCATGGGGAGGTTAACAATGGCAGCTTTTATGTTGATTTTAATATTGGTCTTTTCCTCCCAGACTCGCCTATTTCTAACCCTTTTCTATGGGTCTCTGCCAGAAGGTGCTTTAGACTTGTGGCAGGCTTTCCCGCCTCAGAGGCCGTGCTTTGGGCCAATCCTGTTTGGCTGGATATTTACCCACAAGGGGATGGGTAACCTCGGGTACTTAATTTAAAAATTATATTCTTTTTCTTTTCAGTATTACATACTAAATATATTAAAGTTCCTTTCCATTAAAGGTCTATATGTTTTGTCTTGATGCAGTAAACGGCAAAACCTATTTAGGGCAGGCATGTTTGGGGGTTCTGGAGGACCCTCTCCATGCCCTGTAGCGCTGGGTGTATTTAAACCTTTACCATTCATTATCAATGTCAGACAACCAACTCCAACAGTCAAAGCAAAGGCAAGCAGCCATCATCCCTAACCGCTCTCTTTTTCAAAACGAAAAAACGTAGTAAAATAGAGATCCACACGGTGTGGGAAGAAATGACTCAGTCCTACCCAACTGGCAATAACCCGGGGCACACAACAAGCACTGTGACTACAGGCCCAGCTCGGATTAATCCCGGGGACCTTGAAGTTGAGGAAGTGGGAGTGGGAACATGTAGGTGTCCAAATATCCGCCTTTACCATCGCGAATTATCCTTTCTGCCTCATAAAAGCTTATGCCAAGGCACCCCGGACCCCTAAGGCCCGCCAACATCCCAGGAAAGACCCGAGCTCCCCGGTGCAGTAGCCTCACAGGCGCGCGGCGGGCAGCCTGCAACGTCACGGCAGCGCCGGGCGGCGTGACAAGTCCCCTTCTGCGCCTCCGCCTCCTCTGGGGCGCCGCTTTCTGGAAGATTCGTGAAGGCAGTGAGTACATACCGTTACTCCACGGCGGGCTGTAATCCACGTCCATCCGTCGTCCCCAGGCTCAGCGAGACCCAACTAAGTTTGCCATGCCGGAGAACGTGGCACCCCGAAGCGGGGCGCCTGCCGGGGCAGCCGGCAGTCGCGGGAAAAGCGCCTATCAAGACCGTGACAAGCCAGCCCAGATCCGCTTCAGCAATATCTCCGCCGCCAAAGGTATCGCTCCCCGAGTCAGCTCCGCGGCCCTGCGGGTCGAGCTCTGCATGCTCACCTTGGTCTTGAGTGAGCATGTATGTTCTTTCAGATAATTTTCTCTTGTCATCCCGTAGTTCTGTGGGTCTCTATGGAGGTATCCTTTTCTGCCTGTAATTCCCGACCCCGATGTATGGAGGCCTTTGGACTTAACCTCTTCTGGGCTCTAAAGGCCCATAAATTTTCATTCTACGTTGTTCGTCGTTCCATTTAAGTCAGTTTCCCTCGGCTGGCAGTTGTTGAAAGGAAGTGTGTAAAACGCGAAGTTGGGGCGGGGTCCATTGTATGGGGGTGTGGGGATGTTTGAAAGTAATTATGAAAAACTGCATTGGGCGTTTATGGCCTCTCTGCCTGCAGCCAGTCCAAACGAATAGAAACGTGATAGTTTGCTGTTTTCTATAGAACAGTTTTGCCCGTGCTGGCAGTCAAGTCCTGAGTTTCATTGTTTGGTAAATCGTGGCCCTGTCACCTTTCATCTCTTGTCGAGGTTCCTTAACTATAAGATTGTAGAGGAAAATGTTTCTTTTCTTAACTTTTTTTTTTTTAAGAGTAGTGAGTTAAGAAAATTCGAGTTGAAAGAGTCTGGAAGGAAAAATGAGAACAAAGGCTTAGCGCCTGTGGTGTGTATTAAGTACAGTGAATATTTCATTCAGGTTAGAGAATAAGATGTCACCGTGAGATTGAAAAGGTAGGGTTGGACCAAACTTGGAAGGTTCTGGAAAGGCTTTGGCAACTACAGATTGGTCTTCAGGGGAAGAGCTGACTTGTTGGATTGTTGTGCGGATTAAATAAGCAAGCATATAATGAGCCATGTATACAAAGTACAGCCTTCCAAATATTTGAGGTCATCAGTCCATTTGACTGAGGGTGTGATGGTGTTAAAGGAAAGATGGTCAAAGAAGAAAAAATGGATTCCGGTTTGAGCCTAATGGATTGGAAAAGTCAGGACCAAATGGGTAGATTAAGAGTCATTAGGAAATTCAGGAGAGAATATAGGTATCTGGAAATAAAGAATTGGTAGACAGTTACTAGAAAGCATTGTAAAGCTTAGATTTTATTACATAAAAAATAAGATGTCAAAGGCCTCCCCAGTGGTGCAGCAGGTTAAAGCGCAGCGCTGTGGAGCTGTCGGCAGCAGCAACGCAAGTTCAACACCTGGCTGGGGACATTCCCACATGGCACAGCAGACCTCTCCTGCCTCACTGCCCGCTGCTCCCCTCAGCAGTGTGTTTCTGTTGATCTGCCTGTTCTGCTCCCTCACTTTGTCTCTGGTGAATCCTCTCACCTCCCCACACCTCTGGCCTGAACCCCAGCTTGAATGCATTAAAAAAAATAAAATCTAAAAAAAAAGGAAGGATGTCAAGTAAATTTGGGGGACATCTGGAGGGCTACAGAAGCTTTTTGAGGTAGATTTTCAACAAACAAGATACAGAATGAGGTTTACTTTAATAACCTTTGAAACAGCTTTGCATGGATAGTTGAAAAGGGAAGTATGTTTGTAGAAAGGGAAATACCACCTCAATTAGCTATGAACCTGACCATTAGTGAGGAGCCTTCATAGAGCCAGAGGGGCACAGCTAGTTTTTCCAAGTCATAGAAGTGATAAAGAAGTTGTCACGTGTATCTTTAATTTGGGGAGCCAAGTTAAATTAGTTTTTTTATTTTGGTATTACCAGGAAAGTGAGTGATAATACCATTGGTTGTTGATGTGAAAACCCACACACATACAAAAATAGTAATTCTAGTACTGTTAAGCATGAGTCATTTAAGACTCTCCCTTGTACTTAACATGTGGCACAGTATGTTAAACTTGAGACCGTTTGGGAGATAAAATTAGCCTAAAATATTTTCATTTTTGAATACTGTGTTTCTAGAGTCTTCATGAATCTAGATTATTTTTTAAATGTCAAAAAATAAGAGCATTTTTAGTCTGCTTATGGAATCGTGGCCATTTGAACCCACTAAAAATCACCTCAAAATAATATGTAATACCCAGTAATAGTGACTGAATACTGAGGAATAACAGCTTAAAATTATGCAATAATTAAGATACAATTTTTAGATCATACCAACTTTTCTTTTAAACTTTTTAAAATTATGTATAGTTGACTATATAGTAGGTAATGCTAGTTATGGAGTTTACAAAAATTAGTACATAATGTCAGCCCTGGTGGGGGTGAGGTGGTATATGAGAAAGGAGACAATTTACTCATTTCTTCTTGTTTTGTCAAAGAAAAGGGGATTAAGTGGTTTTCATCAACTCCAACTTCTCTTAGAAAATAATAGATTAATAAAATGGAAATGTACCCATGGACAAGTAGTAAGAATAAGTAATTCTGGAATGCTATACTGTTTATACAGTAATGTTTGATAACATGCTAATCATGAATAAACGTTACCATTTTAGTTTTGCTTTTATTTAGTTAGGGTTTTGGCCTTTTTTGTTTCTGTGCAGTGCTTTCTGTTCAAAGGTGTTTTTACCTATCTACCAATCTCAATTCATGAACAGGTCTTTGCTCTCAGAACTTGCATGCCATGGTTAGGAGAGATAGAATAAACAAACTAGTGAATTATTATAGTGTGTCCTATTATGGCTGTCTTGTTTTAAAAAGTGGAGAACTAATACAGTCCTGAATCAGAGCTCATAACAAAATTGTACCATTTTGATATTTAAAGGAACATTAAGTAAATCTCAAGATTTATCCTGCCATAGACAGAACACAAATACAGTGTATAGTAACTTTAACAACAAAAGATGAAGTGTATGTTTAAAGGAATAAAATAATAAATTAGAATGTATTGTGTGCCAAACTTGAATAATTTTCTTTAGCCTTCATGTACATGAACTGCTGTATAGCATTTCCTAATAAGGACAAAATTATTATTTGAGAGAAACATTGCTTTGCTCTTTAAAATATCTATTTCTTTTTTTTCTGTTTACAGCTGTTGCTGATGCTATTAGAACAAGCCTTGGACCAAAAGGAATGGATAAAATGGTAAGAATCATTCATTACTTACTGAGTGTTACTGTTCACACTGCAAGATTTCAACAGAGGGTTAAGGTGGACTGTTTAAAAACGTGAAAAAGGTTCTTGCTTCACCATCACATACACTAAAAATTGGGGCAGTTTAGATTAACATGGCCACTGTGCAAATATGTGAAGCACTCCATTTTTTTAAAATAAAAATATTAAAAAGACATCAGAGGCTCTTTGACAATTCACAAGAGGGATAGATCACTTTTGTGGTGAATAGCTGCCAACTGTAATTCATATTTTGTTGCTTTAATTTTTTTTTAATGTTTTTTAAACAACGAATGTACATACACAAAAGAATTTGTCAGTTGTATAGTTAGATGGAAAATAGGAAGGCCAGTTATTCAGGCTTGAGTTCATCTTCCTTATTGATAAGACTCTGTGACCTGACTTACATCTCTGAATTTTCAACTGTACTTGCTACTTCATTGACTGGCAGCATAAAATAGGCATTCGATACCTTTTCAATACAAATTTCAGTGCTAAATTAACATCCAAAATAAGACATAAATAAAGAATATGGAGGATTATCTAGATGATATACACATCATTTTGCCCTCTGGGTATTTTTAAATCTGTCACTCTTAGTAATACTACTACACTTTGTCAGAAGATAAGTTATATCTTGACCATAAGGATTGTGTTCCCCACATTCATAATAATTACCTCTTTTGAGGATCCAGGGTTTTGTTTTGTTTTGTTTTTTTAATTTAATAGAAACCTAAATTGATAGTGATTTTTTTTTAAGAATTTTTTTTAAAAGATTTATTTATTTATGCATACAAGCTGGGGTACAGGCCAGAAGCATGGGGTGGTGAGAGGGTTCACCAGAGACTGAGTGGAGCAGAACAGGCAGATGGATGGAAATACACTGCTGAGGGGAGCAGTGGGCAAGACAGGAGAAGTGTTATGCCATATGTGGGTTGGCTCCCTGGTTGGGGATTAAACTTAGGCCATAGAGGTGCTAGTGCTGAGATTTAACCCCTAGGCCACCAGGGAGATGCTCTGATAGTGATTCTTCATTCTGTTCTTTCTACCCCTTTTTTTAGTGTCCAGATTTCTTCACTTTTAACCACCCTGAAACAAAGCCAGCTATTTCACTTGTTAAAGTTGGACTGTTAATGCCTATTCTTTTTTTTTTTAAGATTTTTTTTATTTATTTATACATACAAGCTGGGGTACAGACCAGAGGTGTGGGGTGGCGAGAGGGTTCACCAGAGACAGAGTGGGGAGCAGAACAGGCAGATCAGAAATATACTGCTGAGGGGAGCAGCAGGCAAGGCAGGGGAGGTCTGCCGTGCCATGTGGGAATCTCCCTGGCCCGGCATCTCGAACTCGTGTCACCGCTGCCGACAGCTCCACAGTGCAGCGCTTAACCGCTGCGCCACCAGGGAGGCCCAATGCCTATTCTTAAGCCATTATACTAATGTAAGAGAAAAGAATTTGAAATTAAGAAATACGCAAGCATGTTAATTCCTTTACTAAGAATTCAAATTAGAATTCCTTGACTAAGTATTCAAATTAGTAGACCTGTTAGGATATCACATTAATCCTGGGTAAAGGTCACAAATTTTTTGAAACATATCTTGCTTAAAATACCATATTTTGCAGATTCAAGATGGAAAAGGTGATGTGACTATTACAAATGATGGTGCCACTATTCTGAAACAAATGCAAGTATTGCATCCAGCAGCCAGAATGGTAAGTTTAATTTTAATGAGGATTTCTTAAGTGTCTATTTTGATATTTGGTAAACAGTTAAATTTATTTGATCACACGATACTTAAGCATGGTGAAAATTTTTTCTCTTTATGTTAGGCAGGAATATCTTTAGAATGTATTATGTGCCAAACTTGAATCGTTTTGTCCTTGTCAACAGGAATGTGGCATACAATTGAAGGAAGAGAATAAGAACATAAATTGGTATGAATCATAAATTAAGTAGGTGTTAGCAGAAGAGAAGATAATATTTATTGTGTGCCAGCTAAATCATGTCTAAACTTACATTGACACATACTGAAAACAATTATCAATCCAGTTAAGGATCATAATGATGATTCCAGTGTCAATGAGAAGTTACCATATCAGCAAAAACAAATTCCTACCTATTAAGTAGTATTTTTAAGTTATGTAGAGATGAGTCTTAAATCATTATGCAAATTTAGGTTCAGTTGAGATAAACCTTTCAAAAGACAACAAACAGTACTCTGTTCTCATCTGGAAAACCATATTTCATTGCTGCCAAGTCTATGTGGTATCTATGGTATAACATTTATACTTTCTGACAGAAACTTTTCATGTAGGTGGGAAGAAGCTTGAAAAAGAAATCAATACCATCTTATAGAGAAAGTGTGTGGAATTTGGTGTGACTCTGATATATTGGTCATCGTTTTTAAGTGAAACCCAAGATGGACAACATCAGAAGAATTGTGTTTAATTTTACAATGTTAATAATCAAATTATGTTCATAACACCGATTTAAATATTACTGGGTTCTCAACATTTCTCATTGAGCATCTTGGCTTGTCTGTCCATTTAGCTGGTGGAGCTGTCTAAGGCTCAAGATATAGAAGCAGGAGATGGCACCACATCAGTGGTCATCATTGCTGGTTCTCTCTTAGATTCCTGTACCAAGCTTCTTCAGAAAGGTAGGTATAGTATATAGGATATGCTTCTTTACTGAATAAAGCAAAGTGAATTTAAGATTTAACTTGTAATAACTAATCTTTTTTTTTTTTTAAAGATTTATTTTATTTATACATACAAGCTGGTGTACAGGCCAGAGGTGTGGGGCGGCGAGAGGGTTCACCAGAGACAGCGGGTAGCAGAACAGGCAGATCAGAACTACACTGCTGAGGGGAGCAGCGGGTGAGGCAGGAGAGGTCTGCCGCGCCATGTGGGATTCTCCCCGGCCGGGTGTCGAACTCGCGTCACCGCTGCCGACAGCTCCACAGCGCAGCGCTTAACCGCTGCGCCACCGGGGAGGCCCAATAACTAATCTTTTTTAATTGGGTTTTTAGATTAAAATTTGATTTATTATAGAATGAGGGAAAATTTGCTTGTTTTTGTTTGTTTTGGATTTGAGTCTTTGTTTTTGGTCAGGTTTTGTTGTTTTTTGTTTTTTTTGTTTGTTTGTTTTTTAAGATTTATTTATTTATGCATACAAGCTGGGGTACAGGCCAGAGGCGTGGGGCGGCGAGAGGTTTCACCAGAGACAGAATGGGGAGCAGAACAGGCAGATCGACGGAAACACACTGCTGAGGGGAGCAGCGGGCGAGGCAGGAGAGGTCTGCCACGCCATGTGGGATTCTTCCCAGCCGGGCGTCGAACTTGCATCGCCCTGCCAACAGCTCCACAGTGCTGCGCTTAACTGCTGCGCTACCAGGGAGGCCCTGTTTTGGTTTTTGTTTGTTTGTTTGTTTTGATGTAGAAGTTCTAGGGTGTAGGCCAGAGGTACGGGGCGGGGGTGTGTGGCGGGGAGGAACAGTATTCACCAGAGACAGAATAGGGAGCAGAAAACCATATTTATTGAATTACCCTGCTGAGGGGAGCAGCAGGTGAGACAGGAGAAGTCTGCCACGCCTTATTTGGGTTAGCTCCCCGGCCAGGGATTGAACTCAGGCTGTAGAGGTGAAAACGCTGAGACTTAACCCCTAGGCCACCAGGGAAGTCCCCAGGCTTCTTTTTGAATGGAACTTAATAAGATTTTACTTTTCAAAAAAGAATGGTGGTGGGTTACTATTTTAGGCACTAGATGAGAATGTCGATTTGGGGAAGAGTATTATGGGTTCTTGATTTGGGTAGTGTTAAATCACGGTGGTCAACTACTCATTACATATTGGGTGGTTGGACAAGTCATGATGCATTTTTGCTTAAAAAACAGAAAAAAAATAGGTCATGACTTTGGACAATCCAATAGGTTTGTGGTGCTTCGAAAAGTATTAAGATTTTGTTTTAGTATGAAATATCAAACAAGCATGTTTGATCTGTCCCCAAAATAAATGGAAATAAATTATTTGCCATAATTAGCAGTTAAGATTATTTAAACTCTTATATTCATTTAATATATTTGAATAATTTAACATTTATGACTGCTTTGGAATTTTAATAAGAAAAAAATTAATATGTAACAATGTAGTTTATATGTTTTAATAACTAGACTTTGTCAAATGACAGGGATTCATCCAACCATCATTTCCGAGTCATTCCAGAAGGCTTTGGAAAAAGGTCTTGAAATCTTAAATGACATGTCTCGATCTGTGGAACTCAGTGACAGAGAGACTCTGTTAAATAGTGCAGCCACTTCATTGAACTCAAAGGTGAGACAAACATTAAAAGGGATCATTGTAAAATTAGGATTTAAGGTTAAGAATCACAATTTTTAGGCTGCTATTTTTTCTTTTTATGTATACAGTTCATAAATGTTATGTCTCAAAAGTGATTAGATAGATCAAGTAGTTTATGCAGGTGAATTAATTCAAGTGAAATTTATCCTCCATGACCCACTAATAAGAGAGCTGAGATTTTGATTTTTTTTTTTTTTCAAACAGGTTTATTAGGGAAAGAGATGGGAAGTAAAGGATGCTTGCATAGACGCAAGCGGGCAGGAAGAGCTGCAAGAGCCGAGATTTGAACCTAGAACAGGGCTGCCCCTCTGTGATTCATCTCTTAGTTATCAAACTTGAAACAGTGATGTTCTCTTTTAAGTTTCTTGGGAATTCTTGTCACCTTCTGTTTTCTGTCATGTTCTGTGTTACACCTACCCCTATTCTTTTTCCTTTTCATCAACATTATAGTGCTAGATATTTTTGCTAGCCCAAAAGTTATACTAGTAGTGATTCTAAGTGATAATGTTGAATGTTCCTAGAACTAATCTAGATAAAATAGCAAAATAATTACAGGCATTGATCATCAGAAGCTAGACTGATTAAATGCAATGCTGGTTATATCACTTAACTAAGCTATGTGATTTTCAGATTCTTCATCTAAAGACTAAATGCTTTTTTTTTTTAATAATCACTTTTTTTTTTAAAGATTTCTTTGTTTATGCATACAAGTTGGGGTACAGGCCAGAGGCGTGGGGTGGCGAGAGGGTTCACCAGAGACAGAGTGGGGAGCGGAACAGGCAGATCAATGGAAATACACTGCTGAGGGGAGCAGCGGGCGAGGCAGGAGAGGTCTGTCATGCCATGTGGGAATCTCCCTGGCAGGGCGTCAAACTCGTGTCACCACTGCCAACAGCTGCACAGCACAGTGCCTAACCGCTGCACCACTAGGGAGGCCCCTATTGAGCATTTTTAATTAGCCCTCAAAATTAGGTATATGCAAATACGATACCCAAATCACAAATTTATTTTACATAGGGAATCTCCACATGAAGTTAATGTGGGTTTTTTGGATTTCCTATAGAATTATCATTACTGTAGATAGTTCCAGTATTACTCTGTTAATAAAAAAGAGAAACAAGCATATGTATATTTATTGTGTATCGTTGTGGTGGACAACCTGAGTGGACAATATAGTTGACGTGGAATGTTTTCTTATGTTCCCAATACTTCGCCCCACCAAGAAAAGTGATTTAAATTACTTCTTTAGTACCTTTGTCATTAAAGAACTAGGGCTTTTGCGATTGTGACTTTAATTTCGCTGATTTTCACCTTTTTTTAAATCTAGGTTGTGTCTCAGTATTCAAGTCTGCTTTCTCCAATGAGTGTAAATGCGGTGATGAAAGTGATTGACCCAGCCACAGCCACTAGTGTAGATCTTAGGGATATTAAAATAGTTAAGAAACTTGGGTAAGCATCCTTACTTACAACTTGAGTGTTAATTTTTTTGCTTTTTTTTTTTTTTAAGATTTATTTATTTATGCATACCTGGGGTATAGGCCAGAGGTGAGGAGCTGGTGGGGGGAGGAGTGGTAGAGAGAGGTGAGAGGATTCACTAGGTGGAGGGAGCAGAACAAGCAGATTGACTGAAATACACCCCTGAGGGGAGCAGCAGGCAAGACAGGAGAGGTCTGTGCCATGTGGGAAGCTCCCTGGCCAGGGCTCGAACTCATGCTGCTGTGTCTGCTGATAGCTTCGTAGTGCTGAGACTTAACCCCTTGTGTCACCAGGGAGGCCCTGAATATTAATTTTGAAAGTATGTAAAATCTATTGCCAAAAACGAAGTAAAAATACACCTAGATGAATCACAAAACTTTCCCTTTTTGTGTTATTTTCTTGAGAACTTAATATTGTGGGAATCTCAGGAATTTATTTTTCTTTCTGATGACAGGACAGTAGTGTGACCAAAGAGATTCCAAGACTGGGGCACTAGTAAATATGGAGCTGGAGTATATTTTATTGGACTGATTTTTCCAATCTGTTAAAATTGCAGATTTCCACCCCTTCTTAGTTTCCACTTGTTTTCTTTTTTCTTAGTGGAACAATTGATGACTGTGAGTTGGTGGAAGGACTGGTTCTCACTCAAAAGGTGGCCAATTCTGGTATAACCAGAATTGAAAAGGCTAAGATTGGGCTTATTCAGTTTTGCTTATCTGCTCCCAAGACAGACGTAAGTAAAACCAAATGAAGTTGGTTCCTTGTTTGCATGTTTAGCTTTCTAATAACTCAGTTTTGTTTAATAAAAATAGAAAATCTTGATTCTGGTGATTAACAAGGACAGATCTCAAAAAAAAGTAAAATTGAGGCAAAAGCAGAAATTGAATATCAGACATGAAATACATACTTTCACTTGGCTAATGATTATAATTGATCATTTACTTAGAGGTGAAGATAGATAGCAGTTGCGATATGTATGAAGTAATTAATTCCAATGAAGGTGGAATTTTCAGTTTATTTCTAGCTTCTTGAGAACAGAAACCTGCATTAGCACAGATGGAAATTTATACTTGTTGAATATCTATAAACTTCTGAAATTGTTTTTCACTTAAGATATTCCCGTATTTATTGGTCATGTCATTCCCTAAAGAGGCTAGTTGATCTTATACCTTAATTAGATTTGATCTCGTTTTATACTGTCAACATACAGTTTTTTTCTGTTTATTTAGCCTCTTGTCCCCAAAAGTTTAGCCCATAAAAAACATTAATGTTGTTTTATAGGTCTTCAATACAAATACAATTTGTTCTTGGTTCCTCTTTTCACCCATAGGGTAAAGAGGATGCAACTGAAATTATTTCAGTGATACGTAATGTGAAAAAAGAGAATTAACATAATCAGAAAACTCATTTTACATTTTTTGAAAATCAGAAATGTACTTGTAGAAATATGTAAGACAAAGTATATATTTGTTTTTTCAGACATTTTCTATACATGTCTATAATTCTTGTTTGGAATGATCTTAGTTGAATTTTTACTATGTATGATATGTTCATAAAAAATCTTTTACTTTTTTGCTTCAAAACTCTTAAGCTGTTCTTTTTTTTTTTCCGGACAGATGGATAATCAAATAGTCGTTTCTGACTATGTCCAGATGGACCGAGTGCTACGAGAGGAGCGATCCTATATCCTAAATTTGGTGAAACAAATTAAAAAAACAGGATGTAATGTTCTTCTTATACAGAAGTCTATTTTAAGGTATGGGTCTGTTCACCTTTAATGATAATTGATCCTCTCTAGCAATATTTTAAACATTGGAGGTGGTTAAATCATTAGAAATCTATCATGTTGGCAATGCTGTGTTCTGATAATTCCTCTAAAGTACATTCTCTTCCCATTGTGATAATGTAAACATGGGATATATAATTTTTCTAGACCAAGACCCTAAATATGTAAATAAATGCCTTGCTTTTTAATAATTAGGTCTCAACTAATGTTAGCTAATTAAAAGAGGAGTTTATTTAAAAGCCCATGCAATTGTTTCCCTTGAAATTAGAAGTTTCTGGTATAATGCTGCAGTTTTCATAAATTAAAAGAATCCTCCACAATTTGAAATTAATTTTTTTAAAGATTTATTTATGCATACAAGCTGGGGTTGTAGGCTAGAGGTGTGGGGATCTACAGAGACAGAGTAGGGAGAAGAACAGGCAGATTGACTGAAATCCACTGCTGAGGGGAGTAGCAGGCGAGTCAGGAGAGGTCTGCTGTGCCATGTGGAAAGCCCCCTGACCGGGGATAGAACTTGTGCTGCAGTGGCTCTGGATAGCTTCATAGTGCTGTGACTTAACCTGTTGCACTTTCTCATGCACCCTGGCATAATTCATTATGCCAGAAAATACATTTCATATAGAATCTTATGAAGAATTGGGGGTACCTGATTTTAATTACAAGTTGAGTAATATAGCTAGTATCACTGAGTAAATTGTCCTCAAAAGTGAAATTTGCTAATCTGTAAAGCAGATATTTCAGTAATACATATATTTGTGTGAAGGGAATTAGCATAATCAGAAAACTCATTTTGTAAGTTTTAATAATCAGAAATGTACTTGTAAAAAAAAAATGTGTAAGTAAGACAAAATGTTCAAAGTAAGGCAAAATTTCCTGTATTCCAGAATCACAAGATTGTCCAGAGCATTATTTCAGATAATTTGTGGCAAATTATACATTTGTGGAATCTTGAATTACTCCTACTTAACATTCTAAAATCATGAAGTATCAATCAAGTTTTAATTTTCAGAGATATTCTCATTTAGTATTATGAAAAACGGTGATGTAATTAGCTTTTTAGTGTGCTTTGCAAATCATTTCATTGGGAGTACGTCTTAATATTCATCAGAGACCTATTTTAAACATTTAGCTCAAAAATTTGGTGAACTACTTAATTGTTAAAGTATCTCCCTTCATAAATAATTTGAGTCATTTGCTACTTAACGGTAAGTTAATGAAAGCCCTAAGAAGTGTTAAGCAGCAAAATGGTTTGTTTTCTAACCCAGCATTGACATAACCATTGATTTTGTATTTTAGAGATGCTCTCAGCGATCTTGCATTACATTTCCTGAACAAAATGAAGATTATGGTGGTTAAAGATATTGAAAGAGAAGACATTGAATTCATCTGTAAGGTAAAATATACTTAACATCTGTGTGTATGAAAATGTCCATTAATCAAATGTCTTAATTTGTGGATATGTCAATTTTTCCCAGACTATTGGAACCAAACCAGTTGCTCATATTGACCAGTTCACTGCTGACATGCTGGGATCAGCTGAGTTAGCTGAGGAGATCAGTTTAAATGGTTCTGGCAAACTGCTCAAGGTAACAATATTATAACCTGGGTTTTGTGATTTCCCCCCCCCCCCACCAGTATTTCAAATGGCTAATTTGGAATTTGTTTATTACTGAAGATTACAGGCTGCACAAGCCCTGGAAAAACAGTTACAATTGTTGTTAGAGGTTCTAACAAATTGGTGATTGAAGAAGCTGAGCGCTCCATTCATGATGCCCTGTGTGTTATTCGCTGTTTAGTGAAGAAGAGGTAATATAGATTACTAAGTAACATTTTGGATATTAAAATTCCTATTGTTTGCTATTTTAAAGCTATAAGCAATAAATAATTAAAATTGACTATCTGCTGGATAAAATAAGCTAAAAATCTATTTGTAAATTTCAGAGCTCTTATTGCAGGAGGTGGTGCTCCAGAAATAGAACTGGCCCTACGTTTAACTGAATATTCACGAACACTGAGTGGTATGGAATCGTACTGTGTTCGTGCTTTCGCAGATGCAATGGAAGTCATTCCATCTACTCTAGCTGAAAATGCTGGCCTGAATCCCATTTCTACAGTAACAGAACTCAGAAACCGGCATGCCCAAGGAGAAAAAACTACAGGCATCAATGTCCGAAAGGTGCCAATTTAATTATCGCGGAAAATGTTTATACAAAATGTTAAAAGCTTCATAATTATTTACTGAATGAAATGCTTTGTAATTTAGACTAATCTTGGATTTATTAGATCTGCATGCAGTTTAGTTAATAAGAATGGAGATGATGTCTTAAGTAGTTTTAGTTGTTCTTTAAACTTTCACTGTGTGACTTTAGCAAGTTAGTTTGTTCTGAATTCAGTTTCATCAGTTGTGAAAACAAGGACAATTGATAACTGCCTCTTAGACCTGTTATAAAGATTAAATGAATTACTGATTAGAAAACTTCTACAAAGATGCCTGACACATAGTTAGTATTAGGTGTATTTAACCATTGTTGGTGCTGTGGGCATCAGTGTAGTATAGTTGTAGAGTGTGATCACATAGAATATATAATGTTCCCTTTTGTGTTAATGTTACATTAATGTCTTTGTTGGAGATACAAATTAATGTAATGGGAAGAAATTGACAATCCAAAATAATATTTTTTGAATGGTGTAACTGTAAAGGAGGGCACTGCCTGGTTAGGAAAAACTTTATAAAGAGAAAATTTTAGACAGGGAAGCAATGGTTTACAGGTGATTGAGGGACCAAGAAGTCGTTGCTCGTTTTATCTAGACCAGAAGTTGTATGTTAGAGCTATAGAGAACTATGAGGTTGGAAAGATAAAATGTAGAATGAGGAAGCCTTTGAGTATTGAGACAGACATGAGGTTTTTTTTTTAAATTTACAGTAATTGGGAGTCACTAAAAGTATTTTGATTAGAATGATTAAGATGATGAAACAAGTATTTTAAGGAGGAAAAACTGGAGACAGGGTTGCATGATGTGACTCAGCAGTGATCCCGAGAGAAATGTAAAGGCAGAGTAGGCAGACATGGCCAAATTCAGAATTAAGATTGAGAGGTGATTTGAACCTTAAAGATATCAAAACTTTTGATTTCCATGATTATGTCTACCTAATATTTGTCAGGATACAAACTAATGTAGAGAAAAGCCTAAAGAGTGTCTTACTTTTGACTAGACAAAGAGAAAACTGTTTGAAAAATCCTTGAGGCCTACTGGTAACCATATAGTTGGTGATGTGTATAATTATAACGCTAAAAGCAACTTGTGCTGATATTTCAGGGTGGTATTTCCAACATTTTGGAGGAACTTGTTGTCCAGCCTTTGTTGGTTTCTGTCAGTGCACTGACTCTAGCAACTGAAACTGTCCGGAGCATTCTGAAAATTGATGATGTGGTAAGTCTAAATTGTGAATATCCCTTCAAGTTCAAAAGTCTTTTTTGAAGATTATTGGGTGGGGATTTAAGTATCATTACTTTGCCAGTCATCAAGAAGACAACGTTTCATACTTTCACATTGTTTTCTCACCTTTAAAAATACAGGGAATTTGGTTAATTGCCTTAAATGTCTTTTCATCCTTAAAAATTCTATCATTACAGGTTTTGAATCTTAAGTATTTTTCTCTTGTCAGGTAAACACTCGGTAATCTGGATTACATTGGCTCAAGAGCCACTAATAGTGCAGCTGGAGTGGAAGATCACCTTGGTATTTCTGGCTGTCTGGAAGATTGTTTCCTCTATGAATTCCTGTGTCGAGTCTTCCAGTTGGCATTTGCTTGAAATTGTATTGACACAATTAAATGACAATATTAAATATTTGGTTTCAAAAGGCAGAATGGTGTTTTTTCGGTTTTGTTTTTGGGGGTTTTGCATAGAAGAATTGGGGTGTAGACCAGATATGGGGGGGTTGAATGGATTCACCAGAGAAAAAGTAGGGAGCAGAACAGATGGATATACTGAAATACACTGCTGAGGGGAGCTGTGGTGAGACAGGACACGTCTGCTGTGCCATGTGGGTTAGCTCTGGCCAGGCATAGCTTGATAGCATTGAGACTTTAACCCTTGTGCCACCAGGGATGCCCCAGAATTATTTTTATTTTTAA
This sequence comes from Scalopus aquaticus, assembly GCA_004024925.1. Taxonomy (NCBI): domain Eukaryota; kingdom Metazoa; phylum Chordata; class Mammalia; order Eulipotyphla; family Talpidae; genus Scalopus; species Scalopus aquaticus. The sequence goes on along the minus strand of PVIJ01010051.1, from coordinate 983 downwards.
GCAAGTATTGAGAGGTAAAAAATGGTCAAACATTGATCATCCATTTACATGAAAATTCTGAAGTGTAATATATTTGCAGTTTGAAAAGATACAGTACAGTAAAATGAAAGGCTACCTTTACTTACTAGCCTGATCGTTTTCTCCACAAATAACCACTATTATATTGTTTCCTTAAGTGTATACATATAAATAGCAAATCATAAAAAAGATTTTTATCTAGTACATCTTGTTTCGGAGGTTTTAAATAATTATTACCACTGCCGCCCTGATCTAACCATCAACTAGTCTGCCCGTTCTTTGGCCTGCTTCCAGTTCTGCACACATTATAGCTGGTAATCTTTTTAAACTTGTCAGGCTTTCCCTTTTATAAAAATTTTCATGATTTAATTGTCTGCATAAAGGCCAGACCTTTGATGTTGACCACAAATTGTGTATACTACTCACCATTTCTTCCATATCTTACAAAGAATATTACAAAATCAGCTGGGCCTCTTGCACATTTGTTGAGAACAAATTTCAGCCAACCAGTCTGAAGCCTTTTTTTGTATCCAAAAGCCCATATAGTTAAAACAATTTGGTAAATAAAGTCAGTATGTTCTTGATATTTTTAAATTGTCTTAAATTTAGTGTTTTTGATTCCGTTTTAGTGGATATTAGGAATTTACTATAGAATATACTTTTTTTCTAACGCTGTAAAAACAGTTGACATATGTCCTAAGAACTTTTAAGTCATTACAAATCTAGTCCAAATTATTGCTATTGGAACTTTATTGGTTATGAACAAGGTTCTGTGTATCTTAAGTTACATTTTCTTTTTTTTTTTTAATATATATTTTTATTGTTATTTATGTCTTTTACATTTTGTATTCCCCTTGGGTAGCCCACCACCAACTCACCTGCGATCCATCTCCATGGTCCCCTGCACTCTTCTCTATTCCATCCTGTGCCCTTTTCCTTCCCTCCCTCCGCCTGCCCCCCCCCCC